>JARHVA010005780.1:785000-797500 GCA_037957365.1 Torreya grandis
TCCTTATTTTATTTCAACATGTAATATTAGAAAGGAATAATAAAATTAGAACAATAATAAAATAAAATGATTACAATCTAACACAAAATAAATATAATCATACGATCATCTAATTTACCCGCTATTTTGATATAATATAACCTCTCACAAAATCATATTCTTTGCACAACCTAAAATAACGTTAGCTAATGAAAACTAAATTAGAATTGGGAATTTTTCTTTAAATACATGAAAACTATAGTAGGATTAAAAATCTATTTCTTGCATGGAATTGAACCTATCAAAGCTTACATCTAACCAAAAACTATTCCATGTGTTTAAATACAACAAAAATAGTTTATTTATTTATTTCAGGGTTAATTTTAGTATGATATATTAAAAAATCCTTGGAGGTTCCCAAGGGAATTAGATTTGTAATAGTGGTGAATCAGTTTGGTAGGTTATTAATTATGTAGGTAAATCAAGTGATGGAGCAAATGAATCAAGATTTTATGATTAAAAAACTTCCCTAAACATAAATATTATTCAAAATTTATATTTCTCTTAAAAATTCATATAATTTTAAAAAATAAATCATCGTAGTCTAAGTCCATATGCAAAATTTATGGCCTCTTAAACTTGGCTAGTTAACAATGCACTTAATGATGGACATCGACATGATGTCATCGACAAGTGCACTATCAACTAGCCAACTTCAGGAGGCCATAACTTTTATAGAATTGAATTGTGATGATTTTTTTTGAAATTGCATAATATTTTGAGAGGAATTCAAATATGTAATAATATTTATGTTTTGAATTTTTTTATATCATTTTAGGTTATAGATGAGTAATATCAAAATAAAGATAGCCATCGGCATATGTAGATATGCAGATGACCATCGATATATGAATATATGTAGATGACTACTAAAAGATACATATATGTATATGGCCTTCAGCATATGTATATGGCCACAAATATATGTAGATAATCATCTATATGGGTGATGTGAGGAGAATGTACATAAATTGCCTTTCGAGGTCCCATAAAAAAAATTTATATGGATAAAATTAGTTTAAATAGTAGGTGATCTGAACATAATAATTAACTTGCATCCAAAAAATGTAGGTGATTTAAAGATCTTCAATACCCCCAAAAATCACCAAATACAGCTTTATAAAATTGTAATATTCATGAATTAACGAAGATTTAACACTAAAATTTTACCTAAATTATTTATTTCTTGGTTTTAATAAATAAATGTTTTTTAATTTCTATTCATATACTTGATACTTTTAATTAATATTAAATTAATTAAATTAAAGCAACCTAATCCTACATAGATCTAAATTTAAACCCACATACAATACAATCTATCCAATAATATAACAAAAAAATAATCATAACTTAATCCATTAAAAAAGGTAACAGATGCCTTATTTTGCCTTTTCTAAACAATGAATTCTAAACAATAGTTAAAATTTATAGAGTTCAAGGCTATTCAGAGGTCAATGCTCAATGCATATTCTATTTTTGTTCATTTTAGTATGTTTCAGCACAAGATAAACAATGTATTCCTTTTACACATTAACCTCTCAAATGTACATTTTGAACATGTATACTAATAATTCAAGTTAAAAAATATATTTTATTCCTTTTAGTAATTTGAGTACAATTTAAAAAAAATCAAAATATTCTTTTCCATTAAATATTCTTTTCCAAAAAAATAATTTTTTTTTATTGAATGAGCATTTCATAAACAAGACTTTTTAAAAAATCATGTTTTCAATAATAATCTAATTATAACAATAATTTTTTAAACAACTACAAAATTATAATTTTTTCAATTATAATTTTGTTAAAATATTCATTTTTATACATCATTTATATATTCTTCTTGTTATAATTTTAAACATAATCAATAATAGGCATATTTTCTTTAATATGTAAACTACACTTAAAAAAAACATTTCTCATAGTTTTCATATGTTTTTTATCAACCACAAATGAGTAGCTAGAACAAGGTGTGTTCATTTTCAAACTATGTTCATTAGTTATCCAAGGAACTCATTAACCCCGAAACCTAAGGGGCATATTAATGACCCAAATCATAGATATAAACATTTTTAATAATCTATTGACAAAAAACATATGTTTAAAGATTACTAGTTGAAAGCATAATGACTTAAAGTTAAGTCAACATATTCATATAAAATGCATTTAAATAAAAAATCAATAATAATTAATTTTCATGATTTTACCACTACATTCAATTCTTCATAATTTGTAGATATTTATCATATAAAATAGAAAATCTTAGAAGAACTAGTATGCAATCTTATTTATGCTCCAAGTTCCACTTAAACCACTTCCAACATTTTTAAATACAAACCTATATTAACAAAGATTTACACAATAATACCAAAATTTATTCATGTTTTAGAATACAATTACCTAATTTATACACACAAAAAACACCTAAATCTTACACATGTTTTCACCACAAACTAACACAAATACAACATAGTTTTCCACATGTTAAAAAATACATGCCCTACCTAGAAATATTTCAACAATGTATTTTTCAGACTTGGTCTTTGCTCCTATACATATTTTGATTTCTTCCTCTCTATTTCCTTATGTTGTAACCATTGGAAAAATGAGGAATAAGGTGAAATAGAATAGCACATCTATAAATCGCAAGTAGTAGTTGCATGGTACAACTGTGCATGCATCGATACTTGTCCTATCCAATCCATTGAACTCCACCTTTTTATATGTAGCCTAGAAGGCTCTAATATTTGGTAGAGTGCCTCCTAACAAGTCCCCATTACCCGCAAGTTATGTTTTGTCACTCGGATAAATGTAAATAAAATTTCAAGAGTTTTCACATATTTTTAAAAATTAAATACTAAGGTCATTTGTTTTCTAATATATTTGTAATGGAGAAGTTTCCCACATGGGACCCGTGAGTGTAAAAAAGTTCATTGAAGAAATAATGTTGCATATTAACTTATGGTTGGTAATTAACATGAAAAATAGCATGGGGCGCTAAGCAATCTTTACACATAACATAAATAAGTTAATAATATTTACATTAAACACATGGTCCAATGTCATTCATAAGATATAAATAGGTCATTTGTGTATACCCAAATCTCATTGTTTCCTTTTCTTCTTTAATTTATCTATCACTTATACACTCATTGCAATTATAAGAACATTCACATAATATTAAAATGATATAACAAAAGTTGAAATCAATCTGGTGAAATAAATGGAAGAGAAAATGGTTAGGATTAGGTATCGATCAAATAATAAATCTTATTCACCAAAACATTAAAAATATATAAATATATAAATATATTGACTCTTATATCTAAGTATTATGACTTGTTTATATTTTTATGAATCTCTCTACGCCTAAATAACTACCTCTAAACATAAGTGTAATTATAACACCTTTATTTACTTTTAACAATATAATTTACTCACACATATATAAAACTAAAATGTGAGTACAAATAAAATATTTCCTAATATCCTACCAATGCCCCCAATCTCTCCCCCCTGACCACATGGGGAAATACAAACCACATAAACACACATATATATTTAGTACACATAATCTGTCACTTGGATGGGAAAATTATTCATTATTAGAACAAGAAGTGGATTCTTCCCAATTGTTTTCTTCAGTTTTCATGGATTTATCCTATAAATTTTCATCAACGAAGTCCTTTTCTCTTTTCTTGCAATTTATAAGAATATGCCTTTGTCTTTTAATAGTAAAAAATGTTTATTTGCTTTTTACAATTTTAGATTTGGTCACATATTTAGAATTCTTATAAGGAGTGCCTAGCTTGTTTTGTGTGACTAGCACTTATCTTTATTTTAAAATATAATGTTTATCCTTGTTTCTTTCATCAATCAATGTAGATATAATATTCTCTAATCTTGGATTTAGTTTACTTATAGTAAATACCACATTAGAATATTTTTGGTCAAGCTATTAAGTTGTATGGATTTGGAATCATTTTATTTTATTTATTATTTTATGCCAACCAATTGATTTATTAAAGAATGGAATTAGCTAATGTGAGAAACTATGGCATTACCTTTTTCTATTTTTAACTCATACAATTTTTATTTCGTAGTTATTTTAGCATTATCAACTATATATTTGAATAGCGTGTTTAGTAATTCCCAGATTTATTTAGGTTGTTTTTTGTTTTTTAATTTTTTTGTTTTTGGTTTTTTTAATTTATAAGATGAAAATGTTGTTTTGATAAGTCCAAACCAATAATGGTCAAATATTTCTTATCTTTGACCTTTCATTTCTTGAACTCGTCAGCGTTTGCTAATTTTACCACAATACCATCAATAATATCTTAAAGATCTTTTGCAATCAACAGTAATTGTACCTAGATTTTCTTTGTACGGAAATTATTTATGTTTAACTTATTAACATGATTTATCCTCTCCATATTTTTTCTCATAAAATAAACAAATTAAACATAGGGTTCAACCCAAAATGTCTCAGTTACAATGATATTGACTGAATGTACTAAAAATGTTTAAAACATTACTCTGACATGACTCTTGTAAAGTTTATCCTTGACAACTAATTTAGATGGATGACACTAAAATATTTTATAGAATCAATATCGAAATAAATTTAAGACAAATTAAAAAACCTAGACCACACGCCACGAAAGCATAATGAAACAAAACAAAAGCTAAATATTAAGACATTAAAGCCAAAAGAATTGAAGCAAACTATATTCTATTTTATGAAAACCTAAAACACCTTTTACATGTTGAATTTGTGGGCCGAATGTAGTTTTTATGGCATGGGGAGGAGAGCTTGAGGCAAATGTGTATAGGTGGAGTAGCTTGTATTGCGGTGATCTATCAACGCAGTGGGGCGTATGCTCTATAAAATGCCTGGCGGGATGTAGTGTCTGATGACGAGTGGTGAAAGTGAGTTCAATATAGAACTAGTCTCGGACTATGATGCGAGGGAAACAAAATACACATTCCAGTTCAAAATTAAATTTCAAACTAACTGAGTTCGTAGGCCGATTCGTGTGGGAGACATAAGACTTGGGCAAAGTGAGCAACTGTACAAACTTTGATGATGCACAACAGGTGGAAGGCAGAGGCGATGAAATGCAGAGTAAATCGGATCAAAGCCGATGAAAATGAAATGAATCCAAATAGCAATACTATGCACAAACAAATGAAATGAGATCCTGATACAAACACATGCAAGACTGCAAATAGAATATCCTCGAGGCAAGCATTCCAAATGTCGAATGGATCTCCTCAAGGAATCATTATCGATATAGCAAGGAGATTTTTAAGACCGAGTTATGTGCAATATAGAGCAGTTTCTGATGTTGGGGAGATAGCTAGCTGAGTCTAGATATAAACTAAACTTCGAACGTGGTAGAGGAATCAGATCTAAGGCTGAACCAAACCTTCCATAATACAAATATGTTATGGTTTTTTTTTTATTTTGTTTATAAATGTAAACAGTGGACAAGATGAAATGACAGAATTGCAGAGAGAATGAACAATATGGAAATGACACAACTATGAATGATGAATTTTAAGAACTTGCACGTGGTTTACACTGCAAATGGTTCGTAGTATGCAAGAAATAAGGACATATGTAACAACAATGATTGCACATGTTATGCACTACTACACTAATTTATATGATTCATTGAATTCAATAATAATAAAAAATGAATAGAGTGGTCTAAAAACCTGCTCTGATACCAAATGATAAAATAAATGGGAAAATAAATGCTTAGGATTGAGGATCGATCAAATAGCAATCAAAAAACATATTTTACTCGAAAAAAATTATAAATATATATACACATTGACACATATCTAATGAATATGATTTATTAATGACCTCCTTAAATCTCTCCACAACCAAATAACTACCCTTAAACGTAGGTGTAAGCATAACACCTCTATTTGATTCTAACAAAATATTCTACTCCCACATCTATAAAACCTAAATTGAGTACCAACTAAGGATTTCATAACACAATGCATGTAAAATATGGTCATACTAATTCATGATCCTTGCTAAAATCACATGATCAAGGATGTATGCATCATAAATAAGTCATGAGAAACGAGCTAAAAATAAACCTAGTATTGTTTTCAAGAAATAATATCACTTATTATATGATTAAACCTTTACTAAAGCAAAACATATTCTTTTCCATTTAAATAGGATTTTCAGAAAGATATGATGGTAGGGAAGCTATCATGCATCCCCAAGTGCCCTATGAATCTATTTCATGTAAAAAAAAATCCATATAAATTAATTCAAAAACATATAAAGTAAGGGAATCCAAAATTCATATCCCATTCCCACAATGTTCTCCTTTGTAAGTTTATTACATGAAATATTTTACGAAAATAAAATCCTTTATTTGGATGAAGATTCCAGTCTAAAGTGTTTACAATATGGAAATGACATAACTATGAATTATGAATGTCAAGAACTTGCACGTGGTTTACACTGTAAATGGTTGGTAGTATGCAAGAAATAAGGACACATGTAAAAACAATGATTGCACATGTTATGCACTACAATACTAATTTATATGATTCATTGGATTCAATAATAATGAAGAATGAATAGAGTTATGTAATAACCTGCTCTAGTACCAAATGATAAAATAAATGGGAGAATAAATGCTTAGGATTGAAGGTCAATCAAATAACTCATTTTACTCAAAAAAATTATAAATATATATACACATTGACACTTATATCTAATGAGTATGATCTATTAATGACCACCTTGAATCTCTCCACAACCAAATAAGTACCCTTAATTATAGGTGTAATCACAACACCTTTATTTGCTTCTAACAAAATATTCTTTCCCACATATATGAAACCTAAATTGAGTACCAACAAAATATTTTATAACACAATGCATCTTAAATATGGTCTTATCAATTCATGATCCTTGCTACAATCACATGATCAAGGATGTATGTATCATAAATAAGTCATCAACAGAGAGATAGAAATAAACCCAGTATTGTTTTGAAGAAAGAATATCACTTGTTGTTAGAGAAATACTTTACTAAATGAAAACATCTTCTTTTCTATTTAAATAGAATTTTTAGAAATATATAATGGAAGGGAATCTATCATGTATCCCTAGGGCCCCATTAACCTATTTCATGTACAAAAAATCCATAACAATATATTAAAAAGCATATAAAGTAAGGGGAGCCAAAATACATACCCCATTCCACAATATTCTCCTTTGTAAGTTTATTACACGTAATATTTTATAGAAATAAAATCCTTTGTTTGGATGAAGTTTCTAGTCTTAAGTGTTTACAATATGTATAATTAATTTAAATAACCTGGGAATCCCCCTATGTCCTTCACCCACTCTCTTCTAGCTCATAGGAAAATGAGTGTAGCCTCATAGACCCAAGTCACTCCTAAGCATCATAATACTACACCAAATGTCAATATACTTACATGTCATAAGGGTAATGACCAATAATGCATGTGGATGCGATATTTTAATATACAATGATAGGCTAAATGAATAAAGATTAACTCATATAAAACCTAAAGGTTATTTTATACAGATTTAGATATAATATTAAGTTAACTCCTATTCATATTTCATATCCACATAAAAAAGGAACAATAACCATGTGAACTAATCATAGCACAAAAAAATATATCATAGTTAATCATCATTAAATATCAATCATCATCATTTATCTAGAATAATATCATGTCAATGAGAGAGATAATAGAGAGGATGAGTGATAACATAATATATAATGTATTCGAACCAATGCAAGATATAATCAATATATGTAACATGAATTCTAGGAACCTACTTGTATTAAAATGAATATAATAAATGTTTGTATTAAAAAAATAAGGAGTTACGTCTTAGATGTCAAATAATCATTTATATTAATAGAGGTAGAGGATCATCTTAATGCACACCATAAAATGTCCTCACCACAAATAAATCAAAAAAATTAGGAAGACTATAGTTAACACATAAAATCACAACTGATTCAAATTTTTTTGAGTAAAAATATATCAATATTAAATACATCTTAAGAGAAATGATGGTTATGCCACCCATCAATGACCAAATCCATTGCAAGGCACAATAAGATACATAAAACATAATGTGATAGCTAATTTTGACTATAAGTTCAATGCTACATGCAACTTTAATGTGACTTTCAGTGGAACTTTCATTCTTACTTGAAGTTCAAAAATTATTTTGACTTTATGTTCCTTTAAATGTGACTTTATCATTATAAATTATAATATAAATATATTGTATTTTTCAGCTAACTAAATATAATTTATATTATTAGTTATAAAGTATTACTCCTATATTATAGGATTATAATTATTATATGTATAATTATATAATTGTAATCTCAACTCTAATAGCATACATAAAAGATAAAATTAGTACAAATGAGACTTTTTAAGTAAGTTTGACTGAAAAAATAAGTTAAAAATGTCACAACTCAATAATATAATAATTAAATAAAATAATAGCATAACACAATAATAATACATATGCCATAAAAATATATTAATAGATAGTCATAAAAAATAATGATTCACCCTAGAAAATATGAAAGTTATCATACTCAAGATCATTATCTGACCCCTAAATATCCTTTCCTTAATAACGATTCTCATCCACACATTTACCAAGTATCATTGTGTCATCACCCCCATTCCCTAAGGTTGGTTAGGATCTAGAAGCATTTATTTAATAAGGAGAAGCCTAGTAGATGAGATAATCCCATTCATAGTATGAATAGTAAAAGGAATTTGAATATTAGATGATTTTGCACTTTGTGTAGATGTTAAAATATGATCATACATATAATATCAATGTTTTACACTTGATAAATATCACCTAGGGTTATAGCCTTCAGATGTTGACCTTTCCTGCATCTAATAAGCTTATATTTTCCATCTCACTAGACCTAAATTAACTATCTAATATCCCAACCCTAATATTTTGATTATCTAGATAACTTGTAGCCCAAAGTGTGATTAAAATATGAAATAATTCCTTCATTTTCAATTATATAGCTCCAAAAACCTTTTAGTTCACTGACGGTTGCATTCAAACTCATAAATTAGTATTAATCTTATTGTTGATTCCTAAAGGCAAGTGTTAGTACCTTTAAAACACTAAAATTTACAAATATTCAAATATTGGTGGGTCAGGCTAATAATTTTGATTAAACCTTCATTATGAATATTTTTAAAATAGGTGGTATAAATACATGTTAAATGCAACCCATTATTCTAGCTAGCAAGCACCTCTAAAGCTTATATTAGAGTATTGAAAATTAATTAAACAACTAAGCTACTTTTACCTATTCCTTCCTATATTCATATAAATCATAAGAATAGTCATATTATAGGTTTTTATCAATCAAATAAAATCCCATGAGTTATACTTTCAAGTTTACAAAATAGATCACTGCAATCCCTTACATATAACATATTGAACACTTATACAAGCTCAAAATAACACTTTTCGGATAAATACATATGTTTTAGGCCCTATTAGGTGTGGATATGTAGTGAGTACTCATTGGTAGAGTGGTCCCTAATGTCAACTAAACTTCATCATCCCACTAACCCATTTTTTTAAGGTAACCTAACCTTAGGTAAAAAGCTAGGTTTTGATCTATATTTGAACACTTAATATGAAAGCTTAAAAAACAAAAAAAATACCAAGGTGGGAATTTTAGGCTATCTTTGATATTATATATAGGAAAAATGTGTTGAAACATAAATAAAAATATTGACTCAAAAGTCCACAGGTCAATGCAAGTGTTCATGCTGACAAATAACTAATTTTTACAATCTAAATACTAGATCAAAATCCTAATATAATTTGTTTCTACACATGTATTTATTAAATATACCTGCACATCAGTGTATAATCTATGTACAATTTTTCCTACAATTTTTATTATCATAGTACTAAATGTTTTAATTTTTATATTTGGTACGTGCTTAGATTCAATATTTCATATAAGAATGTAGTAGAAACTAAAATCATTAATTTAATTTATTTTTAAAATTTATTAGTTATTGTTTGATTATGATAATATTTTTACTTTAATCCTTGTTTCTAAAAAGTGTTAAACATTTGGTGAACTGATGCACGAGCATCCTTCAAAGGATGACATGTTTTATGTTTATATGAGAAAATTATGATTTGATAAGATGTTTTGTGATAAATTAGTATGTTTAGAGTGATTTAATGGTTGTTAAGAGTCTTATTGGACACTTTATAAACTTTTACAAATGTCTATGAGTGCTTAGGTAGGTTATAATTTCAAATTGGCACTTTCCCACCAATTTTCATAATTTGAATTTTTAAATAATTTTATCTAGTTTAGGTGTTGTTGGAGGATTTGGAGGAATATTGAAAGGTCCAAATGGTTAGTGAGACTCATTTAAGATAAAAAATTTATATACATGGGTAATAATTTATACATTTATTAAAAATAACAACTTTGTTATTTGTTTCAATATTTAAATTTACTTGCAAGTGACCATTAGAAGGTCCAAAGGTGGTTAGAGTGGTTATGGGTGATATAAAATTTGTAAATTTTGGATTGATAAATTTATGGAGTATTCATTATAATATGGAGGGACTTAAAATTCCAATAGAAATTTCAATTAATCCTCATTCTTGAAGGCCAAACTAATGGTAGACATGGACTTCATGTGCATAAGCATTGAAATAACTGTGTAAGTTAGGACACTAATAGAAAAAGTAATAAAGATTGATTATTAATATTTTGATGTATTTTTAAAGTGTTATAAAAATTTTATGATAGTGCATAAAGTATTTTTTATTTTTTTCCATGTCTTTTATGAATAATTAATGTTGCAGACTTATGATACCCAATTTTTTGTGTTGAGGAAGACAGTAAGTGATCTATGTGTTAAGGAGAATGTATGGAGGATATAATGAAACACATTAACATTATTAAGACTTTTTTTTTAATTAAAATAATTTTATTTTAAGTTTACATTCATTTCAGATATATATTTTTAGTATAAATGTGTTCAAGCCTTATGGGATACTAAGTTTATACACATAGTCAGTGCAAGAACTTGAGATAAATATGGAATAGAGGCATAGAGATGGGACTATATTGACTATAAAAGGTGGGTGGTGATAAAAATTATCTTAAACAACTTTCAAATTCTTTTTAAATAATTTTTGGAACATATAATCTTAAATTTATTCCTCTCAAGTGGCCTCAAACTATGTAAAACCTATATTAGGGTTTCTATGTGAAAACTTATTTTACAAAAGTTTAAACCATTGAAATTCATAAATATTTGTAATTTTATAGTGTAATATCTCTAAAAATTATTTTTAATATTTTAAGTTGATTTAGTATAGGAACGTATGATTATAAATCACTATGTGTAGACAGGGATAGTGGAGGCCTTATTAGGCCTAAACAGAGTACTAAAATGACTAAAAAAAGTGACTTCCAAATAGATTATAAAAAATATAATTTGTATCTATATATAATAGGAGAGAGGGTAGTAGGAAATGAATTTATGTTTTCAAAACAAGTTTGTACTAGACTGTACAAGAGGAGAAGTCCCAAAAATGGGTACTAGGATTATCTACCAAAAAGGATGAAGTTGTGTAGATGGTGAAATACGTATAGAGAGATTTAGTGAGTTAGATGAGGATTATATAAATACTTTAATTAGTATTATAATTATTATAAATACCACTAAACCATCATTGAATTCTTGAGTCATAAATGAGCATATGAACCTATGATTCTTTGTTAGACTAGTTGATATATTACAACAAGAGACAAGTGAGAGTTGTTTGTGTTTCCTTAGCATCATTTTATATCAGAGATTAGGATATATTTTTAATATATTAAAGACACATGTAAAAAATAATAAGATGAGAAACATCATCCAAAATAAGGTTGCAAGCAGTTGATGCACTAGTTGTGGAAGTAAGAAATTTACAGGCAAGGTTGCAAGCCATGGAGTTGACTGAGAGAAGAGAGATGAAAAAAGGATATGTAAGTGAAGGAGAGGATAAGAGTACTTAATAATAATAATTATAAGTATAGGAAGGTAGAGTGGAAGATATTTTTATAAGATCAGTACTTGGAGTGACATCAAAACCCAAGATAAAGGTGCCAATGTAAGAGGGAATTCTCAATGTGGAAGCATTGGTTGATTAGATCACAACCATGGATAAGTAATTTTACTATGAAGAGTTGAATTAGGAAAATAAGGTGAAATTTTTAGTGATAAGGATTAAGGGTCATGCATCCTTATGGTGGGATGGCATATAGGAAGAAAATAGAAGAAGGGGAAAATAGAAGATAAGGTCATGGGATAGAATGGTGGCCAAGATGAAAGGAAAAGTCATGCCTAAATACTATAAG
>JARHVA010005780.1:802500-840000 GCA_037957365.1 Torreya grandis
TTCACTTTCAACACTATTATTTTCTAACAATGCAATGTTCTAGTTTAGCAAGAGAGAGAGATTGTTTAAGCAACATGTGTAGATTATTTTAATCATGTAGAGTCATAATATGTAATGAAAATATTTACAATGCAATCATAAACATGTAGTGTTAAATATCTCAAGAAATGAAAATATCTTGTAACCAAATATGAATGCATAAACATTAGAAACTATTCTAAATAATGCACAAAATAACTAAATCACTAAAACAAATCAATACCTATAATGTATAATAAAACAAATAAAAAAAGAGTTTCACTTTACAAATAAAGTTACCCTCATATCCAACTCAAATATATGTTCATAATTTCTACCAACCAATTGTACAAGGTAAGATGCAAGAGAGGAAGAAGATCAAGTTATGTGTAAGCTGAGCCCAAACCAATATCCAAAAGAAGTGGAGGAGGTGAAGGAGAAGCCACAAATATATGGAAGAGACAATTCAAGGAGAATAAAACAAGTATAATGGAGTCTTGATGGATCAAGGAGTAACCTACAAGCTTTAGTAACACTATCAATAACAATGAGAATCATCAAGAATAGTTGTAGCAATGCAAGGCATCCCCTATCATAATGAAAGCTATCAAATCAAGAGAGATTAAATAAGGAAGCCAAAATTAAAATAAAATTATAAAGTTATAATATTATAGTGATAAATTGATAAATAGAGAGGCTTAAATGAATTAAATTGAAGCATATATACCAACCCTAATCCTCTTAAAGATGAAAAACTAGTCATTTTTTGTTGTTTGGGCCCAAATAGGGCACTTTTTCATGCATTATACCTAGGTTATGCCTAGGATACATATTTTATGAAGGACGCATGTGGCCTAGGCCATAATTTTCTTTTCTAAATCCATGAACTAGGTCAAGTAGGTGCCTAGATTAGTTAACAAGCTCTTGAAAGTGCCTTGGGGGGTCCCTAAAGAGCTTGTATAGCATGAGAAAGGGCGAAGATGGAATAAGTATGTATGGGATATTTTCATTTGATTTATTAAATGTCAAAATGAATGGCATATGTCTCTAAGTAAGATAACTAGGGTTGGTAGTCTACACATGAGCCAATGTGTAATCATAAGGAGGAATAGGGTCATGAGAAATATGATTACATATGCCCCCAAGGTACTAAAAATTAGTGTTTGAATAAAAAATATGGGTTTTGAAGTACCTAGAGGCCACACCAAATCAAAGTAAGGAAATAACTAAAAAGATAAAAGGAAACATTACCTACAATTACTAGATAAGGATGGTAGTAGAGGAAGTCGATGGTGTAATCCATGAGGGAGAGTGAAAATGTTGCATAATCCAAAATTTATCCCCATATCCTAAAAATAAGGGACACAAGTGATATCAAATCAAATCATACTATCTAGAATGACATTCACTGAGGCATTAGCCCTAGTGTTCTCCTTATGATGGATATGGGTGAACTGGATGTCCTCAAAGAAAGAGATTAAATTGCACATCACCTCAAATAAGGGGAGTAACTCAAATATAAGGATATCACAAACAATGGTGAGTTTAGACATGATTAAAAGTGAGTTCGATAATAATTACACATATCATGTATCTAATTCATAAGCATTGATCAAGGTACCAATGATTGTGTGATACTCAATGACATTATTTGTCTCACTGGTAAGGAAGAAACTAGTTGAAACAAGTTCATGGCCCCATGGATCATTGATAACCTAAGCCACAATTGTCAGTCATGGGTTTATCTAATTTCCACCATATATATGAATCATCACTGAGAGGTGTACCATGATGGTGGTTAAGGATACAAGATTAACATCTTCCAAAAGGAAATATTAAGGAAAGGCAAAGTGAGTGACATGAATGAGGGAAAAAAATAATGAAACAAATCCACAACCATAATAATTTACTAACACTAGCCATGAGAAAAGGTAACAAGGGAAAGTGGGACGAAGTTCGAAGAAGACAAAGAATAGTTAGCAAGACTAAAGAAAATCTTAAACCATCATAGCCAACTAATGACCCTACCTAAAACCATGATGAAAAAGAGACAAAGATGGAGTTAAAATTTATTTAGTACAAAAAATTGGATAAATGACTAAATAAAATAAGCACAAAAATCAACTTCTATCATTGGGTGTCCACGAGATGAGGCACGAGCCTGAGAGTTTAATAAGAACTCAGAAGGGGTCCCAAGAAATAAAATAAGGCTAGAGTGGGCCAAAATAAGGCTTGAATTAAAAATAGAGGCCACCAATGTGATTATAATGTGATATAACCCCTAATTTAAAGCTTTTGCATTCTGGAATGCAAAAATGGGTAAAACACCCAAAAAGGGCCCACAAGGTCTATCTGATAAGGAGTACACAGACCTAATGAGGCAAGGAACCTGGGGTTCTAAGAGATTATGAAGGTTATAAAATACACTTTAAGAGGCCTCAAAAAGATAAAAATACTTGTATATTATGCCTAGAATGTTCCAAAACCTTTAAGATAAAGGTTTTATTGTTTTGAGAGAAAAAATGGAGCAAAATGGAGGCCCAAAAAAGGCAAAAAGAAGGCTATGGGCTCATTCCATGGCCTACCTAGGCAAATCCACGGCTTGGACCATTGAAAATTTATAGTGGGCATGGTTTAGACACCTTCCAAGCCATGACTTAGCCTCAAAACCCATGACCTAGGCTGGAAAAGACCAAAAATAGACCCAAAATTCTTGTAGGTCCCAAAACTAGCCTAAAAAAGCTGAGAATGGAGGGAGACATGAAAAAAATCATTGAGCTTGTCAAATAATGTTTTTTTCATTCCCTTGTGTACATGAATAATCCATGGTAACATTTATCTCTTTTGTAGGTATGATGAGGAGTCAGAGTGTTAGAGGTAAGAAAGACATCTCATCTAGTATAGTAAAGACATCTCATCTAGTATAGTTGTTTTCATTGTGTAGGGCAAACTGTGAGAGAGTGACTCAATGCCAACCATAATAAGAAATGAGGAGGTTTGGTAGGAGGCCCATGATATATGAATACCAACTAGGGAATACCAAATCAATCCATGAGTAACCACAACCACTAAATGACACCACCTACAGGCATTGAGGAAATGAAGAGAGGGAGTCAGTAGAGATATAGCTACTATCAAGCATTAGCCTAACCAACTAAAAGAAGTAAAGGACTATGATTTGATATTAAGGTGCATCTAAGGATGAGTTAATAAGATAAATAGCTATGGAGACCTATAAGGGTCTAATTTTGGATGCCATGAGAAGGGAAATTAATCAAATGAGGGTTTGCGAAGGGTGTTTTGATAATTTTTGAGGCTCATCAAAGCACTACAAGCCCAGACCTAGGCTTGCCCTTAAAGGTAGGCCACTAATTCACCCTAAATAGAGGCCTACCATTAAGGTAGGACACTTATTATCATAAGAAGATGCCAAACAATAGGTAAAATGTGGGAAGAAGGAGATGAAACATCCAAATCCATACGTTCACCAGTTATGACCTGAAACATAAGAGTTCCAGAGGTGGGGTCATTATTGGTTAACAAAACCTATAAACCCAAAGAAGTAAGAGGATGGTGATGTTTATAATGCATGTGCATGAGATTATTTTAATCTCTCCACTCATTTATTAGGTTGTGTTCTATACCATGGATGGCATAGTACTCAAGATCAAACTCAATGACTCTAACCATCTCCATGGGGGATGCATTGAGAGAGTCAATGCTCTAATGGGAGAAGCACAATGAGAGGGGAAGCTATATGTTTGAGGAGACATCTTTTAATTAGTATTTGATAAAGGAAGATTCAACTTAGTGTCATGGGGTAAGACAGGGAGTTAGCAAACACATCCCAAACTCTGAAGGAGTGAAAGTTACTCAATACATAGTTGGATCACAATACTCATCCTTAAGAAAATGAGTCTCAAAAACATTGGCAGTGTGAGAATCTAAAAATCACCATGAGGAGATATCCAAATAATTTCCTAATGGATTTGTCTTTATTACAGTAATGCCCAAGGATCTGGGTCATCATCCATGGATGAACATCACTTTCATGCAAAAATTGAACCATGAGAAATGTGGGTGATGTGACAGATGGACAAGAGTGATGTTTTATGAAATATCAAATTATAACACACAAAAATTGATCTTGAATATCTTGGGGCCAAACTTGACATTGACCTTTACATTCCCCACTGTTATAACTATGTCGTTATTGAAACCAACACAATTATGGTGAGAATTAGAGATCTTATTTTGAATCATCGCAAGCTCATTAAACACACATTAGGGCATGATATTAAATTTACCTCCTTCATTGATAATGCACCACTTGATGTGTAAATCATCAACTAAAGTCATGATATAGATATGGAACTAAGCCCTCTTTATAAAAATAGAACCATCTGGCAAAGAGGATGGGTCAAAATATAAGACAAGAGGATGACAGTGCTCATGTGAATTAGATTTGAATAATAATTTAATGTAATTATGTATTTTACCCTCATGAGAGACACTAAGTTCATCAAGGATGAGACCCCTTTACTTAGGGCAAAGGTGAAGAAGGTCCTAAATGGAGATCCTAGTTGAGAGGCCCTATAACTCCTCTATGATGGATTAAGGATGTTGTCTAGATTGTGGAGGGATGTTACACCTATATTTATATATAACCTTAGGATTCCCTAACCCCATGGGCTAGATAGGATGTCCAACACCACTAGTCTCTCCAATAGATTCAGTGGCCCAATTTTAGCATGTGTTAACAAAACACTCATACCTAGTAGAGGATATGTTGATAGCAGTAATGACCTTGTTTCTCTCACACTTATATTTCCCTCTTATATAAACTTATCAGGAGGAGTCAAAAGAGGTGGAAGATCAATAAGTAAAATGAGGGGAATTACCCTTTGATTTGTTCTTTTTCATCTTCTTCTCCTTGTCATGGTTAGGCAAAGTCTCCTTGAACATAGTCAACCTGCGATTGGGTTTCATAAGAGGAGAACTATATGATGGAGGTGAGGTTTGTGCACCAAAATTTTGGGTATTAAAATTAGCATCATCATGCCCCCTCATTCCATGGAATTTGTAAAACCTGGTGGGGTCATAAGGAAACACTATCCATTATTTTTATATGGTTGATTCACAAGCCTTATTTTTATTTGGCTTCTTTCTCAAAACATTCACCTCATGTATGTCCTTTTTATCCTTCTTCTTAGGAAGAGAATCAATGACATCATTATCAATCACATTATAGTTATGATCATGTCAAGAAAATGACTTTTGGGTTGGTATGATCCATATGCACATATGTACCTCAAATACTTTGATCTTCATACACATTAAAAACATCATTATAAGAGGTGGGTTCATGCTTGAGGACCTCAAGGTAAACCTCCTACTTCAATGTTTGTGTGAACATATCATAAAGTTGGTCATTTAAGAACCTAGTCCTAGATGTATGAATGGATGAGCACCACCTATGTATAAAATCAAAGTTTGACTCACCCTTGGCCTGAGACATGGAGGTGAGTGAATGGATGCTAAGGTTAAATGTTTTGGAGATATCAAAATATTGGAGGCAGTCATCCAGAAGGAGCTAGAAACTAGAGAGAAAATATGGATAGATTTTAAAACTAGACAAGAGCTTCAGCTCATAGAGAATGAGTGAAGAACATTAGCATCATGCCTTTGCACTATACCCAATCCATATATTACATCATGAATGTGATAATATTCTCCATAGGATTATATTCCTAAGTCCCATTGAACTTAGGCAATTTAGGGATAGGAGTAGGAAAGGGAATAGCACAAACCCAATAGGATAAAGGATTCAAATGGAGATCCTAATAAGCATAGTTGATATCAAGCTGAAGATGAGATCTAGGAGGAGGTTCATGATGATAATGATGTTTTCTATGACCATATATATCATCATAAATATGGTTGTGGAGAGGATGATGTTGATGTGGATCTTGATAGGGATGACACTCATGATGGAAGTCATCACTACCATAGGGTGTAGAATAGCCATGGGAAGTGTGATGGTCCCCTTAAGGATGATGGGAAGACATGGAATACTCATGAAAATGGTTATTATGAACAAAATATCCATGATGCTAGTCATATGCCATTAGATGAGGGTCAACTAGTGTGTGTTGATGCTCTTGATAGGCATGCCATTGATATCTAGTTTATAGGTGACTATCTAAATAATCACACTCATCAAAAAATCTAAAAGAAGGAATACAAGGATGGGAGGACTCCCCATGATGGGGATACCTTGTTGATTTGGAATACCTATGACCCATAACATGGATATGATGGTGTTCTTGCTCTAGAGTCTCCACCAAGAAAGAAGTGGGGAACTCATCCAATAACTAGATGAGGCATTCAAAACTGAAAGGATGTAAGCTCTATCTCTAGAGGAAGTACACCATTAACTCATAGGGGGAAAAATGAACTTCATTCACCTGAAGTTATCTATGATAATCATTAATAATCACACATAGTTCATTAGTCCCTAGCCACGTAAGAGGACCCTCATCACCTCAAATGGGTGAATGAGATGAACCATGAGACTAAGATAAAACATTCTTAGATGAAATAAGCTTAGACTAGTGAAAATGATTTTGATTTTGTTGCTTATATATCTACCAATATTGTTATTTTTCAAATGAGAGAGGATCAATGCCACCATGTTGGGTCTAGGAAACTTCCTAGGTCCTATAGTGTCTTTGGAATTCCATTGCATCCACATCTTACTCATGAGTGAATTTAGGGATGAGGCCCTAAATTTGATGGGATTGTAATCCCAAGGGTGGGAGACCAACCATGGGTGAAATGAAGAAAAAGCAACATTGAATATAATAAAAAATCCAAACTGAAGGAGAACGAATATGGATAATGACATAAAACTAAAATAAGAGAAAATAACCAAGGTAAGAGCTAAAACACGACTAAAAGCAAAGCCTAATAGGTAAATAGGGGAGTTGGATAAGAGATATCTAAACAAGGTATAAATAGCATGAGACCATATGTGAGATTCCACCAAGTGTGTCATAATGTAGATCCAAGAATCTAAATGAAACCACTAGTGTTTGGTAGGGTGATAAAGTAAACCGCTAAGAGGCTAGAAGGCTCAGGGCTTATATGGGCTATAGGAGATCTATAGTGGCTATCCATTTTTCTATCTTTCACCAAGCTATAGATATACTTATAAACTAGGTTGGGGCTAACATGAACATGATCGAGTGCACAAAGGATGTAGGTATCTCTAGTGGGTCTAACCACAATAAAACAAGTATGTAAGACTACACTATTAATTATGTATAAACTATAGAAACAATAATACCAAGTAAAGAGAGCTAAAAATCAAATGTAAATCTAGAACCTAAGTCAATTTCAAGCCAAATGAATGATTTTTTAAGCAATAAAGAAATTTTAAAGAAAGGATTCAAGAGCATGCCTAGTCTAGGTTTGAGCTATCTTTCACTTTAAATATTATTATTTTCTATCAATGCAATGTGTGTGTGTGTGTGTGTGTGTGTGTGTGTGTGTGAGAGAGAGAGAGAGAGAGAGAGAGAGAGAGAGAGAGAGAGAGAGAGAGAGAGAGACTTGTATAGATTGTTTTGAGTATGTAGAGTCCTATTATGTAATAAAAATATTTACAATGCAAGCATAAACATATAATGGTAGTTATTTAAATCAATTAAAGAATCTTGTAACCACATATGAATGCATAAAATTCAAAAATTATTCTAGATAATACATTAAATAACTAAATCACTAAAATAAATCAAACCCTAGCTTGTATAATATAACAAATAAACAAAGAGTTTCACTTTGCAAAGTAAAGTGCCCTAATATATAACTCAAGGATATGTGTAGAATTTCTACCAATTGATTATCAATGCTAAGAGGTAAGAGAGGAATAATATTAAGTTATGTGTAATTTAAGTTTAGATGAAGAGCCAAAAGCAATGGAGGTGAAGGAGAACCCACCAATATATGGAAGAGCCAATGTAAAAAGCATAAAATAGGTGAAATTGAGTCTTGAGGGAGCAAGGAGAAACCCAAAATATTTAATATCACTATCAATATAAATATTAATCACCAAGAATATTTATAACAATTTAGGGCATCCACTTATCATAATGGAAGCTATTGTGCTAAGTAAAAATCAAGATAGATTCAAGGAGGCTACCAAGCTTTGAATAGACTAATAAAGTGGGAAGATTAGATCAAGAAAGTGATAAAGAGAGAAGATCAAATTAATGAAAATTAGGCATATATCGTAACCCCAATCCACCCAAAGACCAAAAACATTCCATATTTTACCATTTGGGCCAAAACATGGGACTTTTTCATGCATTATGCCTAGGTTGCATCCTAGGGTGTAGCTTTTATAATGTAAACATGTAGATGAGGCCATGGATTTCCTCCCTATGTCATGGCCTAGGTCAAACATAGTCATAAGGTGGTCAAAAAGCTCCTAAAAGGGCCCTGTAGGGTCCCTAAAGAGCTTGTCCATCATGAAAAAGGGCCAATATTTCCAAGAAAGTGGTGGGTGTCTTTAATTAGTATAACTAGGGTTGATAGTCTACACATGAGTTGATGTGTAATCATAGGGAGGAGTAGGGCCATAGTAATTACTATTAAATAATTCTTAAGTGATAAATGATAATATAAACCTATTAGTCTTTCTTAGACTAGTTGATATATTGCAACAAGAGACAAGTGAGAGTTGTTTGTGTTTCTTCTACGTCATGAACCTATCGTCTAAGTTTTTATTGAACTAAAACCTAGATTTTTTTAAGGTTTATTTATTATATAATTATGTTTATTTATTTTATTTTATTTTTAATATCTTATTTGCATTCCATGGGTTGAATATATGTGACACATGTTCTCTTAATTAACCTACGCTTTGTATTATTTATTTTGGTTATGTTTAGGTTGACAACCCTAAAAATTGATGCAGAGACCAAACATCAGGAGGCTATAATTTTTGATCTATAACTTTGTTTGTTATATCATTTTCACAAAAATAACTATCTTGATAAGTTTAATTTTTTTATAACCTTCCCTCTCTAGTTAAGGATATTTTAAAAACCTCTCAGAGTCCAAAAAATGCATTTTAACATTTTTTGGATTTTTTTACAATTTTAGGAATGAGATATTTTTATAAGAGGAAATTTACATGATTTAAAATTCATGCATTAGTTTTATTATATTTTTATAGTATAAATGGATAGTTGTATGCCTATTGGATCTCACATGCAAAACATACTAAAAATAGTAGCAACTAAAAATAGCAAGGTGGCATTTATTTTTAGATTTACAAATTTATCATGTCAAATCCAATTTAGAGTTAATTTTTATTTAATAAATTTTATGTAAAACTTTTAATTATTCAATTGATATCAACAAGGAATATTGGTTTCATGTAATTTCTGAGTTCATGACTATTGATATTTTGCTTATCTAGTCTTGGATACATTATCTAGTATCAGACAATGTTTGAATCTTGGAAGTACTATATTTATGAATTTGTGTTTTCATATTTTAGGATAATATTATATTATTTAATATAATGTGTAAAATATGGTGAGAGGATGATGAGAAGGATGAATTACTTATATGAATAGGACTATGCACGAGCTGTAGATGTGAGTAAAATAAATAACTATAATTATTATAAATCAATGTCAAAGGAAAGAAAAAGATTAAACAAAGGAAGAAATAAATCATGAATATGAAACATGTAAACAATAAAAGTAATAGGAAAAACCACCATCAATGAAATAGAAGATGGTTAGGGCTTTAGATGGAAGGAATGAAGGAATCAAAGCTAACATTGTAAATTATGGAGGTAGTTTAAAATTAGTGGAGTTGATACATTAGTTAAATAACATGGAAAATGATTTGAATGGATAACTTTAAGAGAATATTAAAAAATTTAAAGTTTGCATGGATTAAATTAAAGGGTTATGCGATAATCAAGTGAATCACCTACATAAAAAGATATAAAGAAAGGGTAAAAATAAATCAACACATAGAGAAAGATGAAAAAAAAAATAAGGGATAAACATTTTATTATGGATTAATGAAAACCCTTTATATAAGATTCCAAAATTTAAGGAAAAGTTATTACATTATAAAATAATATACAGATGCATTTTAAAAGATTTCCATATGCATGAAATAAGAAAAACCATAAAATCAAATAGTTTCAAAGTATGTAAATAATTTGAAGTTTTATATTTAATATGAATTAAGAACGCATATATGAATTTTCATGGAGGATGATTTTCAATTAAATTACAATATAGAATAAAAATAAAATAGACAGTATTTCAAAATAACAACTTAGCCAGGATGAGGACAATCCCCTTCAATAATGGGATGATGTAGGTTCAATACCACTAGAGATGGTTTTAATCCCACTAGAGAAGAATCATCGCATGATACACAAAATCATGAAGATAATATATAAGGTTTTTTGAATAAATAAAGAGGAAGAGGATTTCAAAGAGGATGAGGCTATGATGGTGATATAGGGTGATTTCCAAATCAACACAAGTCTTATGTTTGTTACAATTTTCGATAATAAGGACATAGAGAATTTGAGTTTATTCACTATCGTGAATAAGAAAAGAGGCAATAATATTTACCAAGAGTGAATTTTGTAGAGTAGTAAGTAGAATATAAAAATATATAAGTTGCAATAACACACATTGGAAAAAATCTTATGGTGAGGAGGATAATGATTTCTGTAAGGAAACAACATGTGCAGAATAAGTAAGATGGTGTTGCATTGGATCATACAAACATTTTTTAAACAAGGGACACTTTAGGAGGTAATATATTTAAAGTGATTAAAAGATGGTTTTAGTTGTGAAAATATGGTTCCTAAGGACATGATTGAGAAAGTAGGTTTGCAATGTGAAAATCATCCTTATCCTTATCGGATTTCATGGTTTAAGAAAGGGAATAATGTTAAAATAAAAAAAAAAGGAGTTTAATTAGGTTTTATATAGGAAAAAATTAGAAAGATTAAATATGTTTTTATGTTATTATAATGGATGTATGCCGTGTGTTATTGTGAAGTCCATGGAAATATGACATAAAGGCAATTAATGATGGACCAAAGAATACATATAATTTATGGAAAGTTGGTACAAAGATAGTTTTACTACAACTTAAAGAATAAGGGAAAGTATAAATAATGTTATCCATGAAATAATTCATCAAGTATATGAATATAATAGTTTGTTGTGCATTAATAAGAAAGAAAGAAAGAAGAAAAAAAATGGTGCAACTGCTAGCAAAAGAAGAAAATGGATTGATGGAATGTGTTTATGTTATACCTAATGAGTTAAAAAGTTATTTACACCAAAGAGTGACACTCAACATCATATTTATTTGATTTTGATATCAACTCTACCTAATCAAGTATATTATAAGATGATTCCAACACAACATGCATAATTAAAAAAATAAGTTATTATATTGGTGAGAAAGGGTGTATTAAGGGATAGCATGAGCCCATGTGAAACATAAACATTTATAACTTTATAAAAATATTGGGAATGTTGTATGTTTTTTTATAGTATAGAAACCCATTAGATTATAATCAAATATAGATTTTCTTGACCTCATTTATATGATATGATGGAAGTACTTATAGGAGAAAAATAATTTACTAAGATTGATCTGAGTGGTTATTATTGGATTAAAATTCATGAGGGATATTAATGGAAAATAGCATTAAAAATAGGGATGGCGTATATTAATGGATGGTGATGCTATTCAGATGATATAATACATCGATGACATTTATGAGGGTTATGAACATAGTGATAGGATATTTCATTGGTAATTTTTTAGTGGTTTATTTTTATGATTTTTTAATATTAGTAAGACCAATAAATAAAAATTAATTAATTTGAGAATGTTATTATGGTTTTTAATAAATATGAGGATCTATGAAAATTTGAAGAATTGCAAGTTTATGCAAAAGAATTTGGTATTTTTGGTTTTATAAGATGGTGTAAGAAAGGATGGGGAAAAGGCAGAGGCAATTATTGAGTAACCTATTCTAATAAGAATAATAGAGGTAAGAAGTTTCCATGGTTTAAAAAAATATATATATATATATATAAAGTTCACTAAGAATTTTAGTAGTATTATTGCACAAAAAAGTTTGCATAAAAGGAAAAGAATTTGTGTGGATAAGGGCAAGAAAAAAAATCTTTGAGTTGTTGAATAATAAGATTACATAAAAAAATATTTTATCATTTCAAGATTTAAACAAAAATTTTGAGGTGGTTTTTGATGATTCACTTGTCAAAATTTGTGTTGTGTTTAGTTAAGAAGGAAGGCCAGTAACATATTTTAGTGATAAATTGAGTGAGATAATAAATAAGTATTCTACATATGATGTTGAATTTTATGACATTATACAAGCATTAAGACATTGGAGGCATTACATCGTACCTAAGGATTTTATCCTATTTATATAACATTAGGCCTAAAAATATGTGAAAACTCAAAAGAAGCCAAATAGTAGACATACAAAGTGGATGAATTTATTATATGGATTTTTTTTCTCAAAATCTAAATAAATAAATTAGAATCATAGAGATGATGCTTTGAGAAGGATAGTGGCATTGTTAACTACTATTATGAGTTAAATAATTAGATTTGATGTTATTAAGGAATTATATGATATTGACCCAAATTTTGGTAGGATAGTTGAACAATGCATGAATCCACTAACATTTAAAACATGCAATCTTAATGATGAGTATATTATATAGTATACTTATTTATTCAAGGTAAAATAACTATGTATTCCATTTGGGTCTCTAACAGACTATATTATAAGATAATTTCATAGTGGTGTCTTCAGTGGACACTTTCATAAGAATAAAATAATAGATTTGGTGGAGGAGAAGTATTTTTGGCCAAATATGAAGAGAGATGTGGCTAGATATGTTTATAAATGCAAAATATGTCAAGTTTTTAATTTCCATGTATAAAATATGGGGTTTTACATGCCATTAATGGTTCTAAGAGGCCCACGGATATATTTGAGTATGGACCTAGTATTTTGATTACCAGACATGCATAAAGGTAATGATTAAATTTTTGTTGTTGTAGATAGATTTTTAATATTTTTGATATTATTTCATGTAATAAAACCAATAATTCCACTACACTTGTATAACTATTTCTTAAGGATGTTATGAGATTGCATGGTGTTCAAAATAATCATTTCATCAAATAAGGACAAAAATTTCTAAGTTATTTTTGGAGGACCTTATCAAAAACTTTGGGAACTAAGTCACAATTTATTAGTGAATACCACCCACAAATAAATGGTTAAATAGAGTTAATATAAAATATATTGGTAAATTTCATGAGATGAATTATTAAAGATAAGCTTAATCAATGGGACTTGGATTTACAATAAGCTAAGTTTGCATACAATAGTTTAGTGACAAAATCAAAAATAAAATGACCATTTCAGAGTTTTTATGGGATAAATACTATGGGTTTTAAATATTTTTTGGAGTTACCAATATCATAACGAGTTATTGATGATACAAATGCATTTGCATATCATATACACAAGTTGTAAAAAGAAGTGAGAGGAACACTATACGAAAATAATGAAATATATAAAATAGCCAAAATGTCAAAATAATGTCAAAATTAGTTAAATAATGGTGTTTTATGGTTTATTTTATAAAATAACTATTGTATATAGGAACATACAACAATTTGAAGTACAATAAAATTGAAGCATGTAGAATTATACAGAAAATCAATGGCAATGCTTATGAGTTGAGTTTACCATAGAATCTTGAAATCTCTCTAGTATTTAATGTTTCATATTTATATTATTTACATGGATAATATTATGAATTATAATAATATTAATAGTTATATTAAAATCAATAGGTACAAAATAAGAATAATAAAAAAGATGATGTAGGTTCTTGATAAGAAGATAGTGCACACAAGGCAAATAAGTTATAATAGGAATTTGATATAGTGCGAAGGACTAAAAAAAGAATACAAAATTTTTATTTGATAATTTTATTTGAATAATTTTTAAAATAATAAATTGAGGAGTACAATTAGAGCATCTTGGAGGAGATGAGTTGTTTTCCACCAGAGGAGAATGATGTGGAGACAAAATTTATAGAGGCAATAACTTTTGTTATGTAATTGATTTTGATCTCTCATTTTCACCAAAATTACCATCTCAAAAATTTTAATTTATATGTAATCTTATATTTCTATTCAGGGACATTTAGGAACTTTTTTAAGGCCATAAGTGACCATCTAAGGGTTTAAAAATGCATTTTAATATTTTTCCATTTTTAGAAATAGGATATTATTGTAAGTAGACGTGAACATGAGTTTAAATAATTCCTTAGTCTAATTATAATTTTTATATGATAAATGGATATTTTTAGGTGTATTTTAACTTGTGTGCAAAACTTACTAAAAACAATAGCTTCTAAAAATAACAGGGCAATTTTTTTTGTTTTTTCATATTTCTAAATTTTCCATGCCAATATAATTTTGAATTGAAATTTGTTTAAGTAATTTTATGTAATTATTCAATGAGAATCATCACAAAATATTTCTTTTGTTTAATTTCTACGTTTATACATATTGATATTTTACTTAGCTAGTCTTTATTACATAAAAAAATCATGCTGAAAGTAAAAAATCTAAGGAGTCTCATCCTTTAGATATTTTATTTAATATTAATGATGATAAATACATTGATAATTATGATCTTATATATATATATATATATATATATATATATATATATATATATATATATATATATATAAGTGTAATACCCATCCCTCCTTTGTATTAGCTCCTTAAAATTATGATAATTAAAATAAAAATAAATGTAAATATTGATCAATACAATGAATTTGATAGCATGATTGCTTATTTCACTTATGATTATGATTGTGGTTACACATATTTTTAAGATTAGTTTGAGAATTTTATTTTTCTTATATATCATATATTTCTTGATTTAAAATTTAAGGATGAGTTTATTTAAGAAAAGACCGAGTTTACCAATTTTTTTTACATTACATAGCCTTCAATGTTATAAAATGAACATGTATGAAAATATCATTCCAAATATTGAAAATAGTAATATTTCATGCCTAAATCAGTAAAGATATGAACCAATTATTGATTTTACATCCTCATTATTTAATAATGAGAATGTTAAAAAGAATGATTTTTCCTTCTTTTCAAAATATTTAAAATGCTATAAAAGTTGAAGATTCTTTAGGTCATGAAAATGAATATAGTAAAAGTACTTCTCCCTCTATATCTCCATGATAAAAATTTATGTTCTAATTCTCTCCCTTTCTCTTTAGGTTGGAAAATGAAAATTATAATATTATTCAAAGTAGTGTACATGCATGTTCATCTCCTCTTCTTCTAATTCAAGGTAAATAGAAAATAATCTTTTACAAAGGTTTCTTAATGAAATAATTAATCAAACCAAGTAACCTAATTCACCCAAAGATTCACAAGATACTCTAATATTCTTTTCTCATAGGTAAATTATGTATCTAAATTATATAGTGTAATTTTATGTTCTATTCCTTTCTCTTTTGAATTCAAAAATTAAAATGAAACCAACATTTCTTCTTCCTATGATAATGTTTTAAATAAAATAGAATTTTTTTATCTTTCTTCGTCCTTTACATTTTATAGTCAAAATTATTTTCTAGTTCTAGATGAAGATAATTAATGTAAATATTGTATTCCTTTTTCATGTAATGAAAATTAAATAAGTCAATCTCTTTGCCATGATAGTTGTATCAACCTTCAAGAAATCCAAAATGGTATAATTTCTTATCTTGAATCATCATGTAATATAAACAATGTTTTAACCAAATATTTTCAATCATATAATGATCCAAACTCAAAATAAAATGATTTTTGTAAAGAGCCCATAATTATTATGTTTCATATGGATATTAAATTATAGCCTATAATTGCATCTTCAAACTCTCAATCCATTAATCCTATTGACATAGTTTCTATGATGACTAATATAGGAGATATTCAAAATAAAGTAATGATTCTTAAGTTAAAAGTACTTTCACATAAGGCTACTCTTAATAACAACATTATAAAAGATCAACCCCTTACCTGATATGTTTTTTTCCATCCTTATCCTAAAAGAATTTGTATTACTATGTTAACTTAATTTGGTGGTCAAGTAGACCTTGCAGATCACTTTAAATAATATGTATATTACTTTGATCATTCAAATATAGATGTATGATTATAATTAAAATACTTACATAGAATTCTAACACAAGAGGCTATTTTTTGGTTTTATATCCTTTGAAATGGATCCTTACCAAATTTTAATAAAATTTAAGACATTTATATCTCCTATTTCCATAAGCATAAACTACCTAAGTTACCATTATAACATTTTCAAGAATTAACACAAAACTATGAGGATTCTATTTGAAATTATGCTATATGATTTAATTATGCATTATATTCCTTAAAATATACACCATCAAATTTAAAAGTGTAGTTTATATTTACTATTAACCTTCTTCATCCACTTAAATAAATAACATTTCATAGACTTGTAGTTAATTTTATAATTTATAAATGGATGTGTATAAATATGCATGTGCACTAAAAACACCGATGTCTAATTTCATACATCTACATCTAAAGGCAAACATGCTATGAATAATTATTACAAAGTGAAGAAATGAAACAAGGAGGTTCATGATCATTTTAAAATACCTTCTTTAGAATCAATAGTTCATACCAAGGAATAAATAGTAAATTTTTTCCATATAAATAATAATCCACATATAGAATATCTCTTAAAATTAAAACATATACTTATACTAAGATGCAACCACATGATATGTTGCATACACTATTGGAAAAATGGTTGATTATCTTCCCTCATAATTATTACCATCATCACATAGATCTAAAACTGTGAAAGTACAATCTTTTACCACCTATCATCGTATTAATGGGTATCAAAATATTGATTATTTTGATTTAAGTCAAAAAATTACATAACCTAAGGATAGATGAGTTATTACATTTTAGAAAGAGACAAGAATGTATCCTCTTCCCACTTCTTCTAAAGGTCACTCTAAGAGGGTCTATAAATATCATGCCACTCCTACAAAGTAATGCATGGTGTATCACCCCTTATTGAATTAAACCATTGGAACAACTCTTTCTCTTAATATACATTATACAACATCTCATCTCTCTGGTATTGATCACACCAAATAACCATTGATCGATTAATATATCTCTCTAGGTACACTTGAGGGAATGGAAAAATAATATGTTATTGAATCCAATAAAAAATTTAAACCTATGTTTATTACATGACAAGAATCAAAACCTAAACCAAGTAATAAGGCTACATATTAAGAATATACACTTCCTACATCCATAAGTACACCAAATAGTGTGTTAAAGTGGAAGGCAAATTCAAAATTTTCAAATGTCATTATAGTCGAGCATTTTTATTCTCAACTAGATTCTATTATATATGGTGATTGAATAAGTTATTACTACAACACAATAAATAAATGACTACCTACAGTTTAACACAAAGGATTAAAAAATTGGTTCCATGAAACACTAAACCTTATACTGCCTCATGACAATAGAATCATATGAGGCACATACACATTTTATTGTAGATTACCCAATTCCAAATGTGGTAAATATACATGATCCTTGGAAGCATAACTAGTTTAATATACCATATGTAGAGTTTAGATCATATTATGATCATCCCTTAAATGGGATCATTGATTATCACACTCTTTCAAAAAATAAATATTTAATAAAATACCAAAACAATCAAATAAATAAAAAATAAAAAATATATTTAGCATTTCATATGCTTACTACATTTTGTATATAATTGTTACCTTATGTCAGTAGATAGAATATCACTTTTGTCTCATGAGTGATTGAGTTTGATACATGCATACATTATATCTATGATACATGAGCATGCAAATGTTTGAAATATCCTCTTCCTATATGACACACTATGTTCGGGGCATTTTAATTTTATATGATCACAAATGGCATATATTTTATTATTTTATAATCATTTCCATTATCACATTGAGATTAGATATGGATATTAAAACATGCATATACTCATGTTGATATCTTTCATAGTGTACTTGACATTCTATTATACATAAAATTTTGCTAACATGGATATACAAGGACTAGTATGACATGATAATGTTAGTTATTTCTATTTTATTTACTTCATTTATTCACATGGATTACTTGAGTTTATTAATTATTTTATTATATTTTGTTATTGTGGAACATTTGAGCATGCTCTTTACTTATTGTCTACATTTCCTTTATTTTTTATTATTTATTTAGTGTGTGTTCATTTTCATATATCCTCACCTTGAGTGTGAAGCCTTTGAAAATTAACCTTGAATGAAGTCTCCTTATAACCCTCTTCATATGATATTGAGAGATCTTATGTGTGTGCTTGATTGGATTTTCAACTTATTATATTCTATACATTTCCATTATCCATATCATGTATATTAGGTATTTTTATTTATGCATACTACAAACTTTATTGATATATTTACTTCAAATTGATACTACTATACATTTTTATACTATGTGATTAACATAGATACAACATAGTTTTCTTATCTTTTTAAGATAAGGTGACTATCATTATTTCATTCCCATCACCTCAAAATGGAGAGAATGCCAGTGGGGGCATGTCATAGAGATATGATTAAACATACATATAGTTAACATAATTGATAGAATTTGATTCAATTGACATGATTTAGTTATACACATGGGACATAATTATATGCATTTGTCATATACTTAGGATAAAAAAATTTATTTATGATATATATTATACATATTCTCTAGATCAAAGTTTAAATTTTGTTAGATACTTTAGCTTGTGACAAAGCTGGTGTGCATATTCCATGAAAGTGCACCAAATTACAAATACATTATTCACGCTATACCAATATTCATGCATGGACTCTACCCAGATGTACCTTTTGAGATTTTATTTGATGCAATAGTTATATTTATTTTATTAGTGAAATTGATATTTTTCACCCTCGATGGAATTATAACTATATTCTACTATGGTGAGTTAGTATGATTATTCTAATTGATTCACATAAGATTGGTTAGATTATTATACACTATAGTTATTTGATTGATATTTTGATCTCTCTATAGACTTGGAATAACTCACCCTTATTTTGGATTGGGTGCATTACCACCCTTCAATTTGCATCTTCACATGTCCAACGTTTAGTTATGAATCTCTCCCCAATTCTTCAGCTAGTAAGAATCATTACCAAATAAAAATATCAAGGGGAAACATGGTTTCATCAACATGAAAGTTTACTCCTTCATTGATACCTTTTCCTTCAATAAATTTCAATTATTCATTTTAATATTATATGCATTAATTACACATGTAACATGTTCTTGGTTGCAATTTATATACATATAAAAAATTTAACCAAGGCTTAGGAAAAGTAGCATGTGTTATATACACCCATGTACACATTTTATTTATTTTAACCTAGTAATTTCATCCTTATGAATTATTAAATTAAAGGATGGGAAAATGTATATACTAAAATCTGATTATATATAACACATCAGTCCTATACATTTCAAAAATATCATGTATGAATCTATCCTTTAGTCCTTGACCTTCCTCATATCCAATAAACTTACATTCACCATCTCACTGATCCTAAATTTATTATCTTATATTCTCACCGTAATATTATGATTATCAAAATCAACTATATCCCACAATACACTTAAAACATGAAATGCATCCTTCACTATTAGTTAAAAATATCTAATAATATTATAGTTCTTATTGATGTGAGTTTTATACACACAAAATAATCTTATGAGAAAACCTTTAATGTTTTAGCATATGTGAAAATAATTCACTCTAAGGCATGAGTTACAGGATATTTGGTTTTGTAAATAACCACATGGTGGAATAACAATGAGCGGGGTGGGTTTTTACCTCATATGGAATAGGTGTAATGTGATTTTAAGATTTACTTGAGGTGGATGGGTATACCTAACCTAATATGGGACTATCCAAAAAATGGTTAAAATAGAGGAAAGATATGAAATAAAATAAATGGGTTCTATGACTCCAATAAGGAAAAACCCTTGTAAATCTAACCTCGTCTATCCTAGGTTGAGTGAGTTTCCCAGAACTAGTATGACTATAAGTTGTTGTCAAGATAATATACAGAGAAACATTGTTAATCATCAAAGGAAACAATTTATTTAAACTCCATAATCATCATCAAATATATGGTCAGAACTAGACAACATATAACATCCCTTCCTCTAAATAGTAATAAGTATGATCAATAATCAATGATCATTCAAACTAAAAATCAGTCCAATATAAATAATTTAAAAATAAAATAGTCATATAGGCTATTCTATATAATATTAGATTAATGTAAATTACTAACAAGCCAAATTTTTTTTTGAAGAGATAACTCTTCAACATAAACTTACATATCAATACAAAAACATTCATATTTGTATCATTTGTGAAATTATCTTCCCTTTCAAATGAGTGAAAAAACACGTACGTATATATTTGAATGGGGACACCTCATCCTCTAAGGTAAATATAAATTTGCATTGTCTAAAACAAGACCAAGTGTCAAAAATAATGCAAGTTGTGCATGTTTTACAATATGAAAAAAATAATCAATAATTTATGCATGAGACTTATTTTTAAAATAAGTCATAGATAATAATAATAATAATAATACATCAAAAAGAAAACAAATACTTAGTTGAAATTATCAATTAGAACTCCTTGTGCAACTCCAAAAACTATAATACTAATGTAAAATCTCCATGCATAGTAATTTTAATTATATTTAACATGATGATGAGTATTGATCTAAATATGCATACATTATACCAATTTATTTTGAATATTGTAGTTGTCAAAATTAGGCTGAATAAAATAGAAGGTTTATGTTGAAATTAGTGCAAGATTGGTGATTCAAATTAATTGTATATTGACTACTTTGAAATTCAGTCAAATTTTTCTTTAAGTGATATTATGAGGGCTTTATTAGGTATAATTGTCTCATTATTATCTTTATAAAATTTCTAATTTGATCTATTTTTAATAAATTCCCATTTTATCATTTTATGTGATGTGAATCAATCAAGTTTTCCAAATGGAAGTTATTCATGGAGTCTATTTGTTTAGTCACATTTTTTTTATTAGTCCAGATTTTGTCTACATATATTTTTCTTATGTCTCAAAGTCAAACAATACCTTCAAGTCAATTTTCTTATGATTATAACACCTATTATTATTTCACTTGATCTCAACCTATGTAGTCCTTACCTTTTGTATTTATACTACAAATAATATTGATGTCGACACTTTTGTATTTATCATTAAATCATTTGTTATGGATATTTATTTAATTTCCTTTTCAATTTAGATTAGTGAGATGTAGACATGTGCATTTATCACATTAACTTAGATAGTCATTAGGAGTCATATTATGTTCCTTGGGTATTTGGTTATGATCAATTGAGATGTAGAAACGTGTATCGATCTCATTATTTTAGGCAATCCTTGAGATTCATAATATGTATCTTGGGCCTTTGTTTGTGATTAAGTAATGTGTGAACACATGACCAATATCACATAATCCTTTATTTTGGTATTTGATATTATTTTTTCATAAATTTTTAGGGTGCAAGTTAATGGTATTTTTACATGTGGATGGCTTTTGATCCTATGGAGGGTCATAAAACTTTAGATTACGTGTCACTATGTACAAATCTCAAAAAAATAATATTGTGACATGTGGATCAACCTTGTTTATTTGTATGGTATTCATGTTTTGACTATGTACCTTCACTTCATAATCCATAGGTATCTAACATTGTGCCACATAGATAATCCTTGTTAATCCACTTGGCAAGGGGGAATTGAAAAATGTGTAAGGAACTATCAATTTTGGATGATCGAGATTGTGCCTAATCAATGGTACTCACTTATATTGAGGGTCATGGGACTTCATATGATGTGCATATATTTATAAATTGAAGATGAGTAGTATTATGCCAAGTGTATGGTCCTAGTTTATCTACTTGCTTAGATGGATTTGTTAACTAAAAATATTTGTTGGTTGCAGATTGAAATGAAGATACATGATGTAATCTCATTAATTTAATAACTTGGGAATGTTGAGGGCATACCCATTAAATTCTATATAATTGAGTTAACATATATTGATAAGTGACATGGTCTCATGAGTTTATATGTCTGATAGAAATATGCCTTAGTCATTTTACTATTTAGAGATAGTGGATAAGATGAATACACATGGATGGTATTTACTTGCTCAACTTATTAATGACTTCGTATAGTTATAACCTTGATTTGTAAGCCATGGATAGATGATATGTAGACATGTGGATCTTCCTCATTCATTTAGTTTGAAATAATACTATCACTTTGAAGTCTTATCTGTGAGGAAGATGGATAGAGATGTTTGATAATATCTTATTAACCTGGGTAGTTAGAACCTTTATAATGCTTCATCATTCTTAAGTTTGATGATTATTTAGTTCTAGAAGATATGAATGGTAATACATTGTGTCAAATTATGTATTAAGTATAACCTATAAAAATTAAAGACACCTTGGAAAAATACCCATTAACTCTGTTAGTTCATAAATAAAACAATTTATAAAAGCTAAATAAGTGCATAATTTCAATAGTAATTTCCATTTAGACTTTTAAACTAAGGGTCATAATGTAAAAATTAGATCAATAGTCCAACCCATGGTTTTGAATTATAAGGTTTTTTATACCAAATTTAGATAGGAATGTCATATTTTAATCTTAAAGTGGGTCTTCATTGAAATATTGAAAATGGTGGTGTGTTTGTCACAATAATTCCATCTACAATAGAATTTAGACTTAGACACTAACATTGACACTAATATCCATTCCATAACACAAGTGTTCATACATTCAAAACATTCAAATTTATAAATATTCCTATATGTATGATTCGATCCAATAATTTTCATTAATCCTTATGTGGAATATTTTAAAAATAAGGGGTATAAATACAAAGTAATTCCAACTATCCAAGGTAAATCCAACTCATTATTCTAGGTAGCAATCACCTCTCAAGATTATACTACACTACTAAAAATTAATATCACAAGTAAGTTATGCTAACCTATTCCTTCATATTTTCATATCAATCATATTACAATTATTAATCATTAAAATAATATCTCATGAACCATATTTTTAAAATTAAAAACTAGATCATTTCATGCCCTTCGATATAGCATATTAGACCTTTGTACACACATAGTCCAACACTTAGGGAATAACTACATATGTTTTAGGCCCTCTTTAGAGTAGTGGATAAACAAGAAATTCTCATTGATATAGGGTTCCTTAATGTTATATCAAACTCATCATCCCACTAACCCTTTTTTATCAAGGTAACCTAACCTAAGGTGATGAGATAGGGTTTGAGATATATTCTAATATCGAGAGGATGTGTGCATGATGTAAATACATATTTCAAATATGACATAAAATATAGAAAGAACCAAGTTTAATTTTCAAGATGCAATATATATATTTTTAGAGGTTAAAAGTATTGAAGCATGGATAGTAGCATCTACCCAAGTGTCAATGTTGACAAAGCTAATTTTATGGATTTGATGACCAAGTTAGGATCTTCATATAGTATATATTTACACCTATCATTCTCAAATTTACCTATGTAACCATGTATAAGATATGTACAATTTCTCCTTTGTATAGTTATTATAAAATATTTCATGTTACAATTTCTATATTTTACATGTGCTTATATTCAATATTTCTTACAAGAATATCAGTACAATCTAAATTTATTAATGACCCTAGTTTTCAAAGTAGATTACTTATTTTTATATTAGGCTAATTTCTTTCCCTTAATAATTATTTATAAAAGGGGTTAAATACTCTACATGCATAAAACACAATGAAATGATTGTTTTAAAGATCTTCAAAAATTAAAACCCAGATTAAAATTGGATTATATATTCTTAGCCAAAAATACTTGGGATTATCTATCATCTTCTTCCCTTATCTTTGTCATAATATAAATTAAAAATTATCCCAAATATCTATATTGCTTCTTGAAGAATGATATTTATGATGGGAGGCCCTAAAAATAATAAAAATGTATAAAATTTATTCCTATAATTTGAAAAATATTAATATGTATCATTTTAAAATATACATTTATAAAAGTGAGAGTCACAAAATTGCCAAGGACTAGTCAAGAAAGCAAGAGTCCCCACAACATTTTGTCAAGACAACCAATTGTATCCAGATGAACAAAAAAAGATTCCCACAAGCTGACCTCCTATGCTACTAGCTTTAAATTTACCTTTAGATCATGAGATTCATGATGATCAAAGGTGAATATACACTAATAATTTCCCACCATTTTATAATTTTTAATCATTTCATTGGGTTTTAAATCAGTCTTCCATAATTCTTTCTTAAGTGCCTTGAGAGTACCATCTTGCTTCACCAAGTGAATGACTCCAATCCCATACTTCACCAAAGCTTGATTATCCTTCTTGTTAATCATAGTCATGCCCTTTTAGGTTGGAAGGTTCCCCCCAAGGGTTCCTCTTCTAGGGAGGACTCCCAAGAGGACTCCTCGATGGAGGATCCTAATGATGGATCCCATTAGCCTTCAGACCATACCCCCCCAAACTAGATTAACACTATTACCCCTAGATGACCACCCTTTCAAATCGGTGTTTATCCTGAAATTGAAACCTATTGAAATAGGGACCCCTATAAAATTAGCCTAGATATGGAAATCCATTTTTATGGAGGAGATGAAAAGAAACAAATAGATACTAGAAAACTTTAACTTGAAGGTGCAACAAGCAAGGTTTGGCTTAGCCAAGTTCATCCAGGACTAGATTGCATTTCACAGTTAGACCACAAAAACTATTTACACTTTTGTTTAGTCTACTCAACCCCGATAGTCCTCTATTGTGAAATCAATAAAGGATTTAAAATCCCCCTCCTAGGGCTACCCTAAGGGGTTCCCCCTAAACATTCTCCCATATAGGCAAAAGGGAAAAACTTCCCCAAAATGATCTTCCCAAGTGAAGTGGCTGAAGGCCTTGGGAATCACACTCAAGTTAAAGTTTCAAGGGACAAACTAATCATCCTAGAGGACACTACTAATTCTGATGACCCTCAAGAGGGACCCTACTCTTATTTCTATTATGGTTTCCTACTTTTTGTTTCCATTCTAAGTACTGTTAATTTTTGGTTTTGAAGTTTTGTAATGCACTCTTATGGTTCCAAGTCCTTGTAAATCCTAGTTTCTACCATATCAAAGAAAAAATATATAAATTTATAAAATAAATAAATAAATAAAATTTAGTGATTAAGTGAAAAAATGAGATTTATATCTAAAAATGTATCGACATTCATCATAATCATACTTTGAATTTCTTAAAAGATCTAGGTTTACCCTTAAATCAACTAACCAACTTCTTGAACATATAAAAGTAAAAATTAAATGAATTAAAAAGATTTACATGCTATTAAAAAACAATAAAACTTATATAAGAATAAAGAGAGTTATAAAATTACATATTTTATTGAAAATTTCATATTTTAAATTTTATTTTAATCTTTTTACTAATCCTTATAATTTAGTTTGACTCTATAATTATATAATTTGTTGATCTTGTATGATGTTTTTAGTTTCTTCCTCAATTTTTCAAGTTTTCTTTTATTTTTTGATTTTTTTCTAATTTAAAATAGTTTTTCCTCACTACAAAAATAGGTAATAAAAATGTGGTTAAATATAAACATAACAATGTTCAAAAAATAAAAGAAATAAATTTTTTGCTGTAATATGAGTAATATTCCCCATTTCTAACTAATAAAATAGAAAGGATTTAAGGAGAAAATAAAACCTTCAATAATTAATCCTTATATGTGCATGAAGCAATCAAAAATGATACACACTATCATTAATCACATGACAATGGAAGGTTTTTATTCAGGTTTCAGAATTTAACCCAAATTCTTAAAATTTCCCTAATTTTTTTAGGAATTTTCCTAAATTTTTTATTTTTCATAATATTTTATATATAGTTTTTTAATTTTTATAAGATTATAACAATAAGCGATTCTTACCACTATTATAAATTTTTTTATTTTTTACTATTTTAGAATATTTTTTTCAATGTTTTCCTAAATTTCACAAAGTTTTAAAATTTTCACTAATTTCTTGAATTCCCCATAAATTACACTACTCACAGAAGTTTTCTTTAAATAATTTTTTGAATTTATCATTTTTTGAAAATTTCCCAATGTTTTGATCTTTTTGTCAATTTTTTTAAATTTCTTGCCTAAATTTATCAAATATTCCATGCATTGCACTAAATTCCCATAAATCTATAATTTTCCTAATATCATGTAACTAATTTAGTAATTGGTTGCATGGGGAACTCATTAAGTAAATAATGTGTCTAAAATGATACAACATGTTCACATTTATATTTAAGGGGATCCAAATGACCTAGTAAATAGCCTAATGAAATTGATCAAGTGATTAGTTTCATGGTGAACTCAATTATGTAAAATGGTTTCTAAAATGACATAAGGTTGTTACAACTATGTTTAGGGGGATTTATTTTCCTTAATAAAGTGTTCCATGAAACAATTGTGTGATTGGTTTCATGTGACACTCTATTAGGGAAAATAAAAATTTAAATAACATGAGTTTGTCTGAATTATGTACATAATTCTCAATACTCCTTAATAAAGTATCCCATGCAATCAAGTGAGTGATTCATCATATTGTATGTTGATGTGGGTTTTATGGACACCCTAGAAATTCCTATGAGGTATCCTCTAATGTTTTAGGATCAATAAAAAGACTCACTTCAAGGCTTGAGTTGTAGGGTATTTGACTTGATAACAACCTATTGGTGGAATAACAGTGAGAAATACATATTATTTACCATATGTTAACTATCTATGGGTGAACCTAAATTTAATTACAGTGGGTGGAAGGATGATGATTCTAACAATGGTGGGTAGGATTTTAGAATAAACTTAAAAAAGAGGGAAAGGGAAGTTAGAAAAGGGAGCATGTGGAAAACTAGGGATAAATCCTTTCAAGACTAACATTTAAACTCAGATAGGAAAAGAAATCTAAACCACTACTTATAAGTTTTTGTAGAAAATTAAAAATCAAATACAATGAAGAGTCAAAAGAACCATAACATAGTATACTTAAACATACCAAATCAAATGTTGTCTAATTGTCAGATTACTATTGCACATCTACAAGAGGGATTATGATCAACATGTAAAAGATATTCAAATAAACTATAGCTAAAAATGAATTATTATATTTGAATAGATAACTTATACACAATAAAAGTAGTAAGATACCATAATGATGGAGTGTCTCATGTAATCCATAAGATTAGATAAGAATAAAGATTTACAAATAGATACAAAGTCAAGTACAACTCTTTTTAAAATTCTTATAAATTTGAATAGCCAAAATTCTTCTCCCTTTATGACCAAGAGGCTATATATATTTATAATATTAGGATGGTGAATTCCTCATCTCTTCAAGATTTACCTAGAGTTATAAGTCCAAAAAAGAACCTTTCATTCAGAATCATGCAAATATGCATGTACAATGATAATGAACATAATAAAGTCTCTATCCAAAACTACAATATGCATGTACAATAAGTAGATGGAGAATTAAAGTTACACCTTGGTAATAACATGCATATAGATAATAATTTTTAGATTTAAGTGATGATGTGCCATCATTAATGGGAGGAGTCAATGGATTAACTAAAATAATAATTTATGCAAGGACTAAGAGTATTATGAAGCTGGGAGGTAATGATAACCAGTTGTGTGTTTTGGGCCGATCTAAAAATTACTTCCTACCTAGTACATAAGTTATATCAAACTCTTTATCTATAATTTCAAATTTGAGTAATAAAGGCTTTAATATTTTGATAGCATCAGCCATAAACCTTTCATTTTATTCCTCATATCTCTTGAATTCATATGCTACTAGAGTTTTTAATCTTTTTAATATGTCATTTACAAAACTAACCAACTTTAATACTTCTTCATTTGTTTTATAAGAAGTCCCCTCAACTTATTTCTTGAAGTTGTCTACTGCCACCTAGAGAAGATTCTCAAAATTTGGTCTATTGACAAGTTTTAAATCTTGGGTGATTACCATTGTAACTCTCATGTCCCTCAAAATATATAGTGCCTCACTATTATGATTGATAAAAATTCCTAGTAACTTCTTCATTTAGTTATTCCAATTTAAAAAATCATCCCTTCTGATAATCACATAGTTCAAATGCAAAGAAGCATCAATGCTGGTCGTAAGACTCAACTGGTTGAAATCACCAATCCTTGAGCACCAAACCATGAAATTCAATCTCTTTTCTATATATTTCATTTTATTTTAAATTGTATAAATATTTTCTCTATTGACATGACTACCTAATTTGGAAACCCTAATGTTGTATAAAATATTGTACATCTTGGTGGCTACACTCTATTCATCAGCAATAACCTCCTAAGGGGCCTATGTAATTTGTATTTGTTTACATATTTTCAATGTCTCCTAAATAATTTTATATTTCATTGAAACCCATGTTTAATCGACAAAAGTGTTGAAAAAATTAATATAGTCTACACAGTCGTTGGAATTTCTCTTGGGTTTCTTTGCTAAAGAGAACAAGTTTTATTTGTATTCAAAATCCACTTCACCCTTTATTTTTAGGTTCAAAACATTCCTCTTCATTATTTTAATATTCCCACTCTATTTATCAAATCAAGTGGAGACAATGTGGATCTCAATTAATAACAAAGTCCTTCATCCCTAATATTATGCATCTATCTCACCCATTTGGGAGTAATAAGTTATCCTATTTCAACTTATTTACTAGGGTTTGAGGATGTATAGGGTGGAATGGTCATTAGAAGGGATTTAGTCAAAGTGGTTGGTAGGGATTCACTTATTTGAATAGGAAGATGAGGAATTTCTTGGGTAACCTTATCCCATGGAGATATTTCTTTCATAGGGCTATCTTCAACCAGGAATCTAGTAAGACCTAGAGTTACTTTCATAGTCATTGTTGTTGTTGCATGGTGAACAAATGGGGAATGAGGAGATATATTTGAGTCAACATTTTCTTAGAATATGGGGCTTCCTAGGACTGAAAATAAAAACTATTACTATGTTCTCAAAATGGACTACCTTGGGTGTCCTTATTAGTCTAACAGAAGAAATAATATTAGAATTAACAATAGTACTATAAAAATTAGATGATATAACCCTAATAATAACTGAGGGTAAACCCATAGCTAGGATATATTCAATATAAACTAGATAAATAATGGAAGAGACTATCTTATCAATTCTTTGGCTTTGTTCTTATGTGAGGCTAGCTAAGGTTTTTTCCATTTCATGCTCTTCTAAACTCAAAGCTTTGGCTTTTTCTAGCTCAGCCTATTCATCATCTACATGTGCAATGCCAATTTTTTTGTATTACTCCTTAGAAGGATATTCAACCAAATATATTACTTGTTAAACTTCCTCTTCTTTTTCCATAAGTTCTATTTTACACTCTGCATCATTTTCCTCTTCCTCTTCACTAACTTCTTCTATAACGGCCAAACCAAGTCATGGTCTATCTTCTAGTTTCATATCTTGGGAGGGAGTAGGAAAATACTTATGATTAATTTGATAAGTTTGTATGGATTGAGTGTAAGGTAGATGAGATGTTAGATAAGTTATAGGAAAAAATATGGTAGGAAGTGTGATTGAATATTATGAACTGGATAAAGTGCAAGGTAGAATGCTTACCTAAAGAGAAATAGGAGATTGAGGATATTATATAGTGTTTTGAATGGAAGGAAAAGACATTTTTAATATTTTAGGGATAATTACTTGGGTAAATATGGTAAGGGGAGGCAAAATAGTTATCACAAAACTACTATTCTTTTATTTAGCTAAGGAAACTATTGACCTATCCCTTTTAGTAGCTATGTCCAAAACCTAAATTTGAGCATCTATTATTGTATAAGGGACTTGATAACCCATTATACCTCTCAAAATTTACGTCTTAATCTAAATATTTTATTCATTTGAATACCATATCCATTTAGTTTTCACTTCATAGGCTATATCAAAGGGGAGGGGGTTGATCCTATGGCTGAGAATCCTATGGCAAAAATGGAGAACAATATTGAATCCATGTGTTTTTTGACTCTTATTTTGTTGTCATAGTATTGTAATACCATTATTAGGCATATATCATAGGCATTGGTTTATATTTATTCCTTTTCTATACCTCTAAATCATGTGAGACATTCAAGAAGATATGATCATGATCATACGCTCGAGATCATATGAGACACATATTTTATTCTTTTCCTAAATATAATTGAGATAGCCCGTTATATTCTCTAGGGATTCCATTCCCTGAAACATGAAAGCTATAAATTATATTGAGTTATAGAGTTACCATCTTCAATAAAGTGTGGTTTGATCACATATTAATGTTGGCCAATACTTGGAGGAGTCTTTGAATAATAGGCCAAATATTTTGGACATAATTCATCATCAATGTTGTTAAAAGACTAATATACTATTCCATGTTCTATTATAGTGTTTGAAACATGATGTGGTAATAGTAATAAATATTCCTTTGTCCCTTCTATAGGGATCATGGTTATATCTAGGTATAACCAATATTCTCCCATCTTACTCAAGTTCCTTGTCATGTTTTTTGGTAATCTAGGCATTAGGGTGCTACATATTTCCTAATATATATTAAGATAAACCTCATTACATGTCCTTACAATTTAATTTATATATCTATGAATGAATATGAAAGAAAATTTTTCTCTGACATCATTTTCCAAATGTTCATCTGAGCATTGCCACTAATGACCACATGGCTTCTAAACTATGGTCATCAATGCATGCAATAGGTAACAGATCATATATAAAATTTTATCAATGATCTTCTAACTAGGGTGAAGCACTTATTGTTTTAATCAGGCACTTATAATCTTTCCAAGTACCACCAATTAGTTATATTTTAAGATTAAATATAATAATGGAACATATTTAACTTGAATGTATGCAATACTTAGGAAACTATATAGTGTATTCAAAAGGGCCATGGGTATCATAATTCTAGGTCTACTTTTGATAATTTAATTGGAGGAGACAAACCCTTTTGGATTCATCCTCTAACCTTCTACAAGCCATTATTTTAGCTTTCCATCAATAGTGTTGTGCTCGTGACAAATATTGGCTAAGACTTAATTATAAGTGATATCAGGATAAGGAATCCTAAAGCATCTCTTGAATACCCTACCTAAAATATAAGTGTAAGAAATCTCGACTCTCCTAACATGTATAATATCTCCAACAATGGTTTTATTAACAAATAAAAATTTTAGGAGGTCAATACGTGACATTACCTTAGGTTTGGCTACTACTTGGTGGAGTCCTTTCCCTTTTATTGGTAACAAATCATCAATGTATTGTTGGGATTATAGAATGAGTTCATCTTTGGAAGAGTGTGACTATATAGATTTCACCTCTTCCCATGGCATTGAGTAATGTGGAAACTTAAAATTTAGGCACACTTCTTAAATACTACATATTTATACTATGTTAATTTTATAAGTGAATATGGGGAGGGGACTAGTGGATTACCCTATTTTTATGAAGAGGTCATTTTTATATTTTAGTTCTTGTAATTATTTTGGTGTCATGACTAGTTCATTTTGTGATTTCTAACTAATGAAAATTTTGTCTCACTTGGCATAATGGAAGCTTAAAAAATCACTCATTTGATTAAAAAAGCAATGGAAAAGTGAATCTCATTAGCACATATTTTACATATATTTTTTATAGGATTGATTATTAAATGTATTCATTCACCTTCAATTTTAGCTAATGAACATATACATTAATTCTCATTTTAATTTAAGTGTGCTAGTCAACTTTGGTGGGTGTACTTGCCAAATGGAAATCATTCATTAGTTTTTCATGCATAGTCATCTCTCTTGAGACAACTCTCAATTATTCATTGATTGGATCCTTTATCATGTCATTGATATTTTATTTTCATGTTTTGGCTATGCCTCCCTCATAAAATGCCACTTCTCAAGTATTTTTTTATCTTAACCTTTTATATTTATTTATTGTGTTGTGTATGTCCTATGGTTGTAATATTACATGATCAAGCCATGTGCCCTAATTTTGGAGCTCGAGATCTTGAACCATTAGATTGGTATACATTTTAACCAAACATCTTCTTGTGGATATAATTTAACATCATTCAGACACTGGATAAATCTTATGGCTCAAAAAACATTAAAGATAGGAACTATTATAATGCAAACCAAATAATTACTTAACCCTTCTATAGGCCCGTTTTAACAAGAATGTGTCAAGTTTCAATCAATGAAAACCCCAAAGGCTCAAGAACATTATAATATACGAATGTAGAACATTTGACCTTTGTATTTAAAAATATGAAGTCTTCATGTTTTTACTTTATCAATAATGTGACATGTGGTGAGTTTGTAGAGCCCAAGAACGTGAAAGACTTAAACATTTAACTATTTCTAAAATCTCCATCTGAAAGAATTAGTGTGGAATATTTAAACTTTTAATTTCATGGAATATTTTAAAGACTTGGACCATGGAATCCAAATATATGGGCTGGATTTTAGAATATTAATGATCCTCAACCTTTAATCTTGTGATCTAAAACATACCAATTAGGATGTAGAAAGACTAGTACAGTTAGCTCATAAATTAGAACATCAACCTTGAAACAAAATTCATTTAAACCCAAGGTTTTAAATGACACAAGATACAATTTTAATCTTATATTTTCATAATTTTATGTTATGTAATTAAAATGAGCCCAAAAAAATTGACATTTAAAAAAAAAGAGTACCATCTTAGCTAAAATTTGCTCTATGCAATTCTAACAACATGCATGCAAGATATTAGATAGAACACTTGATTAAAAATAATGAATCACTAATATAAGAGTTCACTTTTATTAATCTTTGTCCACAAGGTTTGGGAAGAGTGACTCAATCCTAGAGTTCTCTTGACCTCCTATGTTATATGCATATTTTGACCATATGATCAATTAGACTAATCTTTGAAAATGTTTCATATTCCATTGCCACTATAATTTAAGTTCTTTATTAACTTCATAGATTAAATTATGTTTTGAGAATGTCAATATAGAAAAACCCAAATTTGCATAGATCAGTCCTTTATTTGATGCAAGTAAGGTTATCATATAATGAATCACAATCCTTATTGGACTAGTAAACTAGGCCAACATTATTAAGTTGGTAAAAGAGATTTTAAGAAAAAACAAGCATATTCTAATGCCTTAATCTTAGGTATAATGGATTAAAAAAGAACCAGTGAGACTTATAAGTTCATTTTTCTAATAGATCACTAATAAATGCATTGTAAAAAATAGAATTTTCTTTTATTTCAATTTAAAATACACACCTAGGTTCAAATCCAAAGAGACCATATGATGATAATAATTCAATCTCATAGAAACTAAATAAGGAAGAACTAATTCCTTTCTTTGAATCCATCCCAAATATTTATTATTTTTTTATTTGGAATTAAAATTCATGAAAGTTATACGCAACAAAGAAACATGACCAATCTACTACATGATAATCACTTAAATGGGCTATTGAGATCAAATTTACCCTCTAAGTTACATTAAAAACCAAGTCAAAATTTATATGGAAAGTCAACTTACTCATACTAAATAGTTTTCCATAAAAAATTTAAACTGAAATATGACAATTCATATTTTTTGAATCATTAAACATATATCAAGCTTATGAGAGTAGAATCATTTACAATAATAATCAATAAATGGATTTATGCTAGTTGAATCTTTACTTACAACCCAACATATAATGAATTACCATCCTCAATTACCACTCATTTACTCAAATTAGTTGAAGTTATTAGTGAACACATTTTACCAAAAGTATTCACATAGAAGGATACCATTCCACTCACGTATAAGCAATTGACATATTATTCACTATAAGGCTAGGTAGTGTTTGATTATTTTAATCCAATTATCATGATACAAAGATATAAATAAGGTAAATATACCTTTAATATTATATTCTTCCCAACCAAAAAATGATGGTAATAAAATAATAAATTAGTCTAACTCTAATTACTTAGATCTAAATAATTCTAAACACCTTTACAATTAACAGGCCAAACAAGGAACAATTTGTTTTTGTTGTGGGAGTTTCCTAAAAATGGGGTCCAAAAAAAAGGACAAAAAGGAAGGGCTTGATTATGATTGATGTAATAAATACTTATTATGTTAAACTATATGTTTTTATTATCATTAATAGATAACCATAGGGTCAAATATTCTTAAAATGTCATCTTCTAGACTATCTAGAATTGATTTACACTTAAACATAGCTTAAATAGATAAGGAAAAGGAGTTTCCAAAAATAGGAAATGAGCTAATAAGAATAATAAAAGGGTATCTCATATAAGATAAATCTAGGGAAAATCCACTATGCGTTTTAGTTTAGAGAAAAATAAATGGCTACTAGAAAAACCAAGTCTATTTTGATGCTAACTTGCAACCAGTACAACTTAGAAAAGCATAGTTACTACTACAATTTATTACCAAAAATAGTATCAAAAAAATTCAAAAAAGTTATTAATAAATATTTTGAGTGTTATCAATTTCTTTATCATATTAGAAAATAACATATTCTAACCCTTTACTATGGTTAAATTTAGGTTTAAGTATTTATTTAAGGTGGTCGTTCGGGCCAATCTAGGTTGATTTTCTAGCCTAGACAATATCAACTTAAATGTTAGTTAAGGGCACAATAAATTTAAAAATAAAACTTGATCTATGGTTTATAAACCATCTAAGGTCCCTCCAAACATAAGATATAATAATAAAATAAATATGTAAAATTACAACTAAATTCCACATACTTCTATTTCTAATAATTCAAAAAATAATCATCTCAATGTGATAAAATAAAGAAAGGGCATGCCCCTAAATATGTTTTTTTAACTAAGTATGATTCATATGCATTCAAAATGGCTTTACATATTATTAATGTTTATTTCAAACTTCATTTCATACAAAATAATTAATGGAACCTCAACCATTCCAATGCCTACATATGGATGTGTGGTTACTTGCATAAACGTATCCCACAATCATCACTAAGCATGCACATGTTAAGAAATGAAATGTCTTATCAAGAACAATAAGATTAATATAGATCCACTTAATCCATCAAAACAAGATATACATATCCCATAAGCTTGCATAATTAATTTACTCAAATGACCATGCGTAGCCCATTCAAGTCAAACGCCCCCTCAAACCTCATTATAAAATTTTATTTTTCATAGCCTATTAACAAAGAACAAGAATGTACAACCCAAGATAAAATGAAACAATCACATACAATCATAATCAAAACTCCCAATTGTAATATGATTGTAAAATCAACATAATAAAATATCTAACACTTCTAAAGTTCACTCACACATCCACTCATTTATTTAAACCTTGTAGCCAAATACATCTCCCATGAACATATTTGGGAGGAATAAATTGACCCAATTCCCTCTTCATAAGAGTCTAGATAAAATCAAATAGGGTGGGCCTTGGTTATAGCTAGGTTTAATTTAAGAGGTAACCTAGATTTTTATACACATCACCCAGCTAGGTCCGAAAGAATAAAACACAAGATAAAATCAACATTATATTTTCTAGGAAGGGATTAACACAAGATAAATTCAAATTTTTATTTTCTAGGCAAGGCTTACACAAGATAAAATCAGCATTTTATTTTCTAAATAAGGCTCATAGAGGTCAAGCCCTAAATTATAAAAATGCAAATTTTAAGAAAAGCCCATAATAGAGAAAATAGAATAACAACAATTATTTTTACACAAGTTTATGAATTTTTCCAATTTACACATCAAGACCAAATTACCATATTTGAAACTATTTATTTATAGCCATAATAAAAATAATAAAACTTAGATTTTAAAATGAAATAATTGTTCACATAACCTAATAGTAGTAGGGCATAGTAATTATGCCTGTAAAACCTTGTTCAAGGGTTTTCCACTCAATGCTACAAATTTTCATCTTATAAAAGATATCCATGGAATCAAATATAATGGAAAATAAATTAACATGCTTGGTTAAGGCCAAATAATTTACTTCACATTCCATTCAATATTATCAAGTAGGACATAGTGTTCAGAAACTAGAATACAACACCCACAATATCTCAGCTCTCATTGATTTAGAGGCTCCTATATACATGTTTATAAGGGCATATATCTCAATAAGAATAATTAAGAGTTATCATACTTTAATTTAATCCAAAAACACAAAATATTTATGAGAATGAGGGAAACTTTCTTATAATCATTGCCATAGACTATAAACAAGGGTATTTTACCCATGTTTATTTATTTCAAGGAACCATAAAATATTCTTGAGGGCAGCCTTTCATTTCCAAATTATCCTATTTTAAATGTAGATAACATTAATTAGTTTTTCTTGTAGGCATAGACATACCTATCCATGGCTTCATATGGTGTCCATATGAGTATTTCTCATGCACATGCATCTTTCCCATGGTTGTCATAGATTTCTTCCTTTCATCTCTAACCCTAAAATGTTTGAATAGTGGATCCAAAAAATCATGTTGAAACCCTTAATGACATCTCATAAGAGAGAGTCAACATGGGTCAAAAGAGAAGATAAAATAACATAACATTTTGCTAAATTAAATCCCCTCTTTTTTGACTTTATAATTTTGAACCCCAAGCTTATAAATGTAAAGTAATTTTTCCTATCTAAAATATTAATAAAATTATCCCATAACAAGGTCCTATTAATGAGAAGTTATTCAGAGTCTTCAAAGAAATTAAACATAGATGTTATTTTCCTTAGGTCCTTTATGCCCTTTACTAGGGTGTTTTGTAATATAGTTAACAAAATGACAAAAATGAAACCATATACATCATCTTTATATCCGTACAAGCACTTATCTAGGTGAGTCACACAACTAAGTGTGCAACTTATGCAATTCATGCAAAGAGGACTGAATCAACAACCTAATCATTTATTTATTTATTTATTTTTCAA
>JARHVA010005780.1:847500-1100000 GCA_037957365.1 Torreya grandis
ACTCATTCTCAAATATACAAATTTATTATATTTCAAATCAAAATACCTACCTGTGTTCAAATTTGAAGGGATTATATAATGATAAAAATTCAATCTCACAGAAACCAAGGAATGAATAACTACTCAATTTCATTGAATATATTTTGGATATTTATTATTTTGTTGTTTACAATCACAAATCATGAATTTTATACACATAAAGTCAAAAAAAATAATATGTTATATGATAATCACTTATAATGGCTATTGAGATCAAATCTTCCCTACTAATGACATTAAAAACTAGGTCAACATTTAGCTGCCAAGTCACCTTGCTCATACTCAACATTTTTCCATAAAAAAATTAAAATTATATATGATAATTCATATTTTGTGAATCATTAAACATATATCAGGGTTATGACAGTATAATCATTTACAAGAATAATCAACAAATATATTTATGCCAATTGAATCCTTACTTACAAATCAATATATAATGAATTACCATGCTGAAGTACACCTCATTTACTTAATTTATTTTTATATTTTAGTTAAATTTTTTACCATAATTAATAACATATAATGATACCATTCCACTCGTGTATAATCAATTGACATACTATAAACTATAGTGTTAGATAATGTTTGATTATTTCAATCCAATTCTCATGCTACAAAGATCCAAATAAGGGAAATATACCTTAAATATTATATTATTAAGAAAAAAAACATGATGGTAATAAAATAACAAATAATTAACTATAATTATTTATATCATAACAATTCCAAGCACCTTTTTAATTAACAAGCCAAACAAGGAACATTTTTTGTTTTTCTGCAGGAGCCTCTCAGAAATGGGGTCCAAAAAATAAGGTTGAAAAGGAGAGGTGTGATTATTATTAATGGATTCAATACTTTTGATTTTAATATATAGTTTTATAGTATCATTAACAAATAACTATATGGTTAGAAATTTTTAAATCATCAACTTATGGACTACTCAAAGCTGATTTGTACAAAAATATAGCTTAAATGGCTAAGAAAAAAAAGTTACCAAAAATATGAAATGACCCAATCATAACAATAAAAATTTATCTCATAAAAGATAAATTTGGGTATAATCCATTAGAGGTTTTATTTTTGATAAGAAGAGATAACTACTAGAAAAATTGAGTCTATTTTGATGCTAACTCATAGCCAGTACAACCCATAAAAACATAGTTACTACTTTAATTTCATTCTAGAAATGGTACCACAAAAAGTTAACTATGTTAGAAATAATTATTATTAGTGTTTATGATATTTATCATATAATAAAATAAGATATTCCAATCCTTTTATGTAGTCAAATTCATGTTTATGTATTTATTTAAGATGGTTGTTTAGACTAGCCTAGACCACATCAATTTAAATGCTAGTCAAGGGAACTATAAAATAAAAAATAAAACTCATCACATGGTTTATCAACTATCCAAGATGCCTCCAAACAAAATATACAACAATAAAAGAAAGAGTCAAAATTCTAACTAAATTCCACATACTTTTGATTCCAATAATTTGAAAAATAATCATGTCAAAACAATAGAATCAGGAAAGGACTAGCCCCTCAATATGTTTTCATCACAAAGTATAATTTGATATGAATTAAAAATGATTTTACATATTATTATTTTTTATTTAAACTTCATTACATATAAAATAGTTAATTCAACCTCAACCATTCTAATGCCCACCTACAACTACATGGTTCCTTGCATAAACATAGCCCACAATCATCACCAATTATGCACTTGTTCCAAAATGAAATGTCTTCCCAAGAACAATAAGATGAATATAGGTCCACTTAATCCAATTATATATATATATATATATATATATATATATATATATATATATATATATATATATATATATATCCCATAAGCTTGACATAATTGGTTTAATCAAACTGACCTTGCACAACCCATTCAAGTTAAAATCCCCCTCAAACCTCATTATAAAATCTGATTTTTTACATCCCATTAAACAAAGAACAAGAATGTACAGCCCAAGAGAAAATGAAACAATCACATACAATCATAAGTAAAACTCCCAATCATATGTCAATTGTAAAATCAATATAATAAAATATCCAACACTTCTAAAGTTCAACTTCGACATCCGCTCATTTCTTTAAACCTTGTATCCAAATGCATCTTCCTAGTAACACAGTTGGGAGGACTAAATTGACTAAATGCCATCTTCATAAGAGTATAGATAAAATAAAATAGGTTATACCTTTTTAATATCGGGGTTGATTTAAAAATTTAACCTAAAATATTATATACATTGCTTAGCTAGGGCTGAAATAAGAAAACATAAAATAAAATAGGTAGTTTATTTTCCAAGCAAGGCTTAATACAAGATAAAATCAGAATTTTATTTTCTACACAAGGCTTACACAAGATGAAATCAAAATTTTATTTTCCATATAAGTATTATAGAGGTCAAGCCCCAAATTATAAAAATGTATATTTCAGTAAAATCCCATAATAAAAAAAATTGAATAGCAGCAATTATTTTTACACAAGTTTATGAATTTGTCAAATTTATTTAGCAAGCCCATAGTACCATATTTAAAATTGTTTACTGACATCCATACCAAAAATTAAAAAATGTAGATTTTAATATGAAATAATTACTCACATAACCTGATACTAGCATGGCATAAAAATAATGCTTGTAAAACCTTGATCAATATTTTTCTAATCAATGTTATAGATTTTCATCTTATAAAATAAAGCCATGGAATCAAATATAATGTAAAATGAATTAATAGGCCCAATCAAGGCCAAATAATTTACTATACATTCCATTCATTATTATCATGTAGGACATAATATTCAAAAATTGAAATACAACCCTCATAATATCTCTACTCTCATTGATTTAGAGGTTCCTATATGAATGCTTATACGGGCATATATCTCAACAATAGCAATTAAGAATTATCATACTAAAAGTTAAGATAAAAACACAAAATATTTAGACGTACGGAACATGCCTAGAATCATTGCCCAGAACTACTAACTAGTGTATGTCACCCATATTCCTTCATTTCATGGTGCCATCAAAATTTCCTAAGGTTAGATTTTCATTTCCAAATTCTCCTCTTTAAAATGCAGATAAAAATTATGAATTATTTTTTTTGAAGGCATAGACATTCCTCCCCATGTCTTCACATTGTAGCCCTATAAATATTTCTCATGCACATGCATATTTACCATTGCTATAATGAATTTATTCCTTCTAAATCTACCCCCCAAAATGGCATAATGGTGGCTCCCCAAAATCATGATGAAACCTTAAATGACATCTCATAAGAGAGAGTTAACATCAGTCAAAAGAGATGATAAAATAACATAATATTTAGCTAAAATAAATCCCCTCTTTTTTTGACTGCATAATTTTGAACCCTAAGCTTATCAATGAAAATGAATTTTTTCTATTTGAAATAATGTAAAATTTATTTCATCATGACGTCTTGTTAATGAGGATCTAATCCAAATCTTCAAGAAAATTAAACATAGATGTTATTTTACTTAGGTCATTTATCCCCTCTACTAGGTTGTTTTATCTCATAAGAAACATAATGGCAATATTAAAACCGTATACATCATCTCGGTAGCCCTTTATGTTAGTGCTTATCGAGGTGAGTCACACAACTAAGAGTCCAACTTATGCAATTATTATAAATAAGATTGAATTAGCAACCTAACCATTTATTAAATTTTTTTCAAAGAACTTGCTCACCAACTATCTTAAGCACATTTGATAGGGGGTTAAAATGGGGATTATGATAGTAATGATATGTTATATGGTAATAACCCTAAATGTAAAATTAATGAAAACCAAGTCATATTTTTAAGGCTCATATCTCTCTAATTGAAGATCTTACAATATTGGGTCCCTATTTTAATTTTTTTTTTTTAAAATGGGGTGTGTGTTAGGGCACAACAAATGATGACTCACAAGGGAAAGTACTCCTCAGTATTTTGAGAACCTATAATTTCAAAATTATATTATGATAAAAATTCAATTTTAGAAAATAAATAATAATTTAATACAAATCCTAGAACAAACTCTTACTTATTAATACAACATACTAACCTTCCCATTCATTGTACTAATGTGTTATCTAAAATCAATTCACCTTGGATATGATTATTTTAACAAAGAACCAAATAAACAATGTAGGTTTCATTTTTACTTTAAATTTACATATAATCAATAATGTAAGCCTAGGTATTACTCTACTACCACCCAAGGATCCATAACTATGATAGAGATACCTTTGGTTCCACCCAAAGCCTTGCTCTACTAATAGCTAGTCCTCCATAGCCTTCATAGAGTTTACGTGAATCACCTATCCTTTATTAGTTCGCATTATTTTTTTGAAACATAGATAGAGAAAGTTTATGAACCAAATTTGATTGGGTTAATGATTAATAAAAAATATTGGTCAATATGTCTCTGGCAATGTATATCTATGCCTATGTTTATCATCTCATGCCCAAGTTTTAACATGTGATAGTGTAGGACATTTCGGAAAATGAAAATATTTTCTAAAATTTGCATGAGTATATCAAAGAAAGTGCCAATTGCTAAGTAATATCATTTAATATAAACAAAACAAAATTAATTCACCATATATACCTTAACTCCAAAAATTCTTCTATTGTTATAATAATTTTTTATGAGCACCGATTGTGTTCCCTTTAGGTATCATCCCCTTTATTTTGGCACATCCTTTTGTTATCAGTTTAAAAAATTGTTTGAGGCAATTCAATAACTTAGAAAACTAATCTATAAACCATGAAACTAAGCTACTAAAATCAAGAAAACTATCCTAAAGGAAACTGAGTGCATAAAGAAATAAATTTAATTGAGAAATTAGTAAACCTAATCTAAGAAGTATTAAATCTAATATAAAAATAAGTAAATAGAATCTAGGAAAAAGTAAATAGAATCTAGAAAGAAGTAGATATAACCTACTCCTACTCTAAATATCCACTTACATTTCACTCCAATTCATCTCTGGTTGGAGCATCAATGAGGTAGTGATTCAAAAGATATCTATTTATTAGAAAGGCAAGGTCCATACCTTAGAGGTCTTTAAACTAAAAGGCATTATTTCCAAGGATTTTAGATACCTGATATGGTCTAATCTAAAAGGGTATGAACTTGTCATGTTTCTATTTTCTCTCATGTTATTTATCTTAGAGGAGTAATAGATCTAAAATCCTAAAATATTTATTTTGGATTTATTGTCAAACCAACATTTAACAATATCCTAATGTTTGTTGAAGTTGTGTAGTGCTTCAGTTCTTGCATCTTCTAACTAGACTATCTCAAATAGTCTATATGTTATTCTTTCATCTTTTTGAATATACTCTTGCATGAATTAATACATTAATATTTTTAGAGGAATGGGGAATATTGGTTGTCATCCATATACTAGAAAAAATATGAAATATTGAGAGCTTGTTTATGCATGGTTCTATCTTCCCACAATGCATATTTTAATAATGGATGTAATTCTCCTGGTTTATTCTATGTAAAAAAATTATTACATCTATTAGGTTCTTATTAACTAAATCAGCTACTCTATTTCCTTGTGTATGATGGTTTAAAAAAAACTTGAGGGTGATCTTATTGTTGTAGGCCCATTATATGAATTTAATAGATTAAAATGTTAAATCATTATCGTAGACCAATGAAATAGATGTGCCAAATCTAGTGACGATGTTTCCTTTTAGTAAATTGATGACATATATGGTTTAATAATTCCTAGTATAAATAGATTTTGTCCACCTATTATAGTAATCAACAAATATCATGATGAACATGGTTCATGCTAAATATTTTGTATTTATTACCCCAAAAAATTCAAATCATATTGGGTGAAAGGGTGTCCTTATATGACTAGCTACAAATGCATATTAACATGCATGTCTCTCTTCAAAAATATATGACACTCTCAAAATACTCTAACATTGTTGTGTGTCTCCTTGAAGATAGTGGGCCAATAATATCCCATCCTCAAAATTTTATGATTTTTAGTAATGCTAGAATGATTCCCATTGCCACTTTTATGATGTAGATTATCATGAATGTCCTTAGCTTCCTCTTCTCAAATGTACCTCAGGTAGATGAATTCATGTTTATATCTATAAAGGAGCTATTTATTGATTATGAAATGAGCTGATTTGACCTTGGGAACTTTATTTTTCTCTCTATTTAATTTTTAAGGGCATGTCCCTGTAAGTAGGCAATGAATGATATGTGAGTACCATTCTCCACCTATTACTTGGGCCTCGTTGATTTTTTATATGTGGATGTGTAATTCATTTAGATTCATTGGTTGGATGAGGCCATGGACTCTTACCATTTTTTTGTTCTGCTTTCAAGGTCAAACTCCTAATGTTTGGACTTGTAATTTCCTCTTCTTTCTCCTAGCTCATTATGGCTGAGCATGAGTTTGACAATTGGTTCATGGACAATGACATATGTCTTATTTCATACAATATAATCTTTGAATGTTTTCATAACCTTGGTCAAGGACTATATATGATTATAAATTATAGAATTATTTAGTTTCATATCCTTTAGATTGGTACTCATAAAGACAATTGGATGTTCATTATCTTCCACCTTTTGCATTAGCACTACAATAACAAAATTTTCCTAAGGTCAATGAATAAAGATATAAATATTTATTGAAATCTAGAGTGATAAACATTTTGGCTTTAGTAATTACCATTTTGATGTCCTATTAATATTTATTGGCTTCTTTTGTCCATTCAATCTTAGCATCTTATTTCAACATGGCATTTAATGATTTGACAATTTCTACAAAACAAAAAATGAACTTTCTCACAATGTTGATCTTGAAAAATAAATAATTTATATCTTTCTTATTTTTGGGTGGAGTTATCTTAGATATCATTCATATGTTATTTGGTGAAAATCTCATTTTTGGTGACAATATGACCCAACAATTTTCCTTCAATAACTCTGAAAATGTATTTTTTGGGGTTCAGAGAAACTCCATATCTCTTACATCTATCCAATACTTTTTTTATATTGTCTATGTGGTTAGATATATTCTTGGAAAATAATTTAATATAATCTATGTATATGACAATACACTTTTCTAACAGTCCCTAAAAGGTGAAATGCATTACTCTCTTTAAAGTGGCCCCTATATTTATTAGGTCAAACCAAATCCTGTTATATGCAAATTTTTGCAATCTGGTGGTGAATTTAGTCTTCATCATATCTTATACTTCAACCAATACCTAGTTATATCCTAGTAATCCATCTAAGAAGGAAATTATCTCTAAATAACACATCATCTACATTACCTCATCCAAATAAGGTAGGGGACAATTATCCTTTTCTGAGAATATATTTAAGTTATTAAAATCAATGCACAAACTAGTTTCTCCACTCTTTTTCTACATTGGTACAAGGTTAGATACCCAAGTTGAGTTCCTAATTGGGAAAATAATTTTGGCATACAGGAGATTTTATATTGTAGTCTCTATAAAGGGCTCTAAGATCAAGTTCACTGGTCTTTATCTTTGCATAAATTGGTTGTATTCTATATTAAGAGGGATGGTGTGAGTAATTACCCTTAGATCAAAGATATTCAAGTCATCATATGTCCATGAAATGAAATAATTATAATTTTTAAGTAACCTATTCATCACGTGCTTCTCATTTTTAGTACAACATAGACCTGCATTCACCCATTGAGAGTTTGGTCAATCCTTATGTTTTCATTGATGAAATCAGACTCAATTTATTTCATATATTTCTTAATTTGAGCCATAGGATCAACATTAAAATATCATTTTAAGCAAACCATGCCCAAGGGAATTAGTTTTCTTTTAGTTACAGAATACCATCTTCTCCCATATTCTCAGTCTACATAGGTCAAAATTTCCTTCATCTATTATCTGGGCTTCAAAATCCCATGAATTATTTAGGAATTATATCATTTGTTGATCATCATCGAACACTTATAATTTTTCCACATTATCTAGGATGTAAGAGCATGAGACTAGTTCTACTAAAAATTTATACATTTTTTATTCCTACAGTGGTGACAAATTGGTAGTGGAGGTTGTCAATGAAAGTTTTTCTAATTATATACTCTTAAGATGTACTTAATGTTGATGATTCAAAAGATTCAATCAAGTCCCAAGTTCATTTTTTTATAATTTATTAGGTATAAAATCTTACACTATTAATTATTTTTGTTCTGGTTTACAAGTAGCTCAGAGTCACTAAATAATAGTATTTGGTGTTGTGTTTTAATTCAAATTATAGGACTAAGAGCATCGATTCAAACACAACCTATAAAAAACTAATTATTTTATTTCTGGGTCTATTAGGGCCACACCCACATCAAACCCTTATTTTGAATACGCCCCATCAAAGTGTAAAGTCCAAAGTTGAGAAAGACCTTAAAATTCTTGTTCATGAAATTATTATTTGGTGGTGAAAGTGTACGTGTAACAATGTGTTGATATGAAGTCGAATTGATCATTATTAATATTTTAATTAGTAATTAAGTACTTTATTTTGGGATCCCTATCTACCCTGATTTCATTTGGCACTCCTTTTCATGGTAGCCACTATGGGATAAATTTATGGCCATGTACCCATTCAATGTTTTTGACCAATTACATCTTAGTAGTAATTTATATGCTTCGATAATGTCTACAACTAGGATGTCAATAATTTATGTGCATGTTTATCAATTCTATGATAAATAGGTCTAAATATCTATCCAACTATAGTTCCATTTTTTTTACAACTGTAGGAATCACATTGGTAGATTCCCTAGAGTCAACTAGGTAGTTATAAACATTATTACCAAATATTTTAACAATTAATAGGAATGATGGTACCTCAAATTTATCTTCTTATATCATCACATTTGCATGAATAGTCTTAGATTTGTCAAAAGTCCTTCCTATAATGTCCTTAAGAAGTAGTTATCTTTGCTTGATGATTTAATTCAGATCATAAAGATTGATATTGACTTTAATCTTTTTCATATATTCAACAATATTATATCTTTCCCTACGTTGATGTTCAAATCTTTGTGACTAACCTTTATCCTTAGGAAGAGGAACATTATCCATCTTATATGGAGGCTAATTATCTCTCCTCAAAGGGGGAATATTATTGTTTCCATTTAGATCTATGGGATTAGTACCACCATTATTTCTTCATGAATAGGGTACTTATTTCTCATGTTGTAGTTGTTCCTTACCTAATGGTACCACTACAAAGCATAAATCTCATTTATGTTATCCTTAGCATCATTTTTCATCCTATACAAGAAATGAGGAGGCATAAGTATCAAATAACATAGCCATGTTGGGGTCTCCCTAAGAATTAGATGAAGAAGGTTCTAAATAATTTGTAGATTTTTCATGCCTATCTGCCTCCTACTAGAATATTTCAAAAGCATTACAAAACTTTGATATAATATAATTCCTTGTGTTACGTAGTTTTACAAATTTGGAATAATTTTAAAAGAGTTTCATCCATGATGTTTATCTCTATCATTTTATTAGATGGAACATGATGCTCCTAATTATTTTTAGACCTTTTAAAGGGTATGTTATATCTTTAGAACCCAAAATCATTATTTTTATGAATAGAGTTATGTCCATATATATTACCCATATATTTTGGCATGATGTGCAACTCATTACATAGTTTTTAAAACATTGTCTTATGGCTTCCATATCTATTTTATTTTATTTGAGAGCATTATCCTGTGTGGAATTGGAATTAACTAGTATAGAAGGTTGACTCTGGATTTGATGGTTAGGAGAAAAATTTCTTAGGGGACTGGGATGTTGATTTTGGGTAACATGAGTTAAAAATAATTTATTGTGTTCTAGTTTTTGTTTCTATGTCATAGCATTCTAAGTTATATTTAGAATCAAGATAAGAGCTAGATAGACAAGTTTAAGACTGAGGGCAATCAATGATTGCAACTAAGGGTAAAATTATTTATCCACATTGATTACATCCATGTAACCTATGGTCAAATTATCATCACTAACATACCTACACAAAAACATAATATTCAGGAAATCTTGGGTGTTTGTATACATTTTGAGGGCCAACGGTTCATTAGGTTACTAGGTAGATTCTAATTTGTTGTACATCTTCTAAAACCAAAAAGTGAATACTCAAACTGGATCCTTGGGATCTCACCTCATGATGGAAAAGTGTTGATAGATAACACTTTCACTAGTAACTTGGCCAAATTTTGATAATAAGGTATCTTGACATTTAATCAAGGTTTTAATTGACATTTCAATGATATTTAGAAACTAATCATAAGCCACTTCCTACAAATTAAAATTAAAAAATTTACAAACCACATCTTCATGAGTTACATTCATGATTCCTAGAGTAGATTTGAATTCCTTTGTATATTCTTTTGAAGCCCTTCCTCCTAAGGGAAATAAGGAATGAAGATACTTATCTAGGGTTTTAGGAAAATCATGCACTACTCTTATGACATTGATGGTTGATCTAGTCAACTAAGTTGGGGCTTGAGGTGGATTACTAACCAAAGGTAGATGACTATGGTGTGGATTATGGAGATGGGCCATGAAAACTATTAGAAGATGAGGTTACTTTCTTGGGGATGATGATTGAGCCCTAGGTCTTCTAGAAACACATATTTTAGACCTAAATTTTTTATATATCTCCAAAGGTTGATGCCATAGGTTATTGTCTGAGGTTTAACTTGTTAATAATCTAAATACATGCAATGTAACTCAAGTGATCATTCTAAGGGATAGAGGTGGAGCTGTTGGCCCTCATTTTGGAACCAATTTAAAAATTTTGTTAATGTGGGTTTTATACACACCCCATAATTTTTTATGAGTTGACCTCTAACATTTTAAGATTAGTGAATAGACTCAATCTGAAACATGATTTGTAGGCTTTTTAGTTTTATAATAACCTATTGGTGGAATAACAGTAAGTGATACATATTGTTTATCATAGGTGAACTAGTTATGGGTGAACCTAGATCTAATCAGAGTGGGTTAAAGGATGAGAATTCTAACTAAAGTGGGTAGGATTTCAAAATAAATTTTTAAAAGAGGGAAAATGAAGGAAGAAAAGGTAGCCCATGGACAATCAAGGATAAAGCTTTTCAATACTAGCACTGAACTTAGATAAGATAATGAATATAAACTAATGCTTTTTGTAAGCTATTTTAGCACACCAAAAATCAAATATAGTTAAGACTCAAAGGAATTAGAACATAATATACTTAAATATACCAAATCAAAGGTTACATAAATGCCAAATGTTGATGCCTAAATGTATACCACATGTGCCCAGAGTGTTTAAGAAACCTTTTTTATTTTAGAATTAAAATAATTATGAGCATTAGTTATAGTTTATGATAATCTTGTTATCTATAGTGGAATAAAGGTAGATCAAATTATTGTTTCACAATATTTAAAATAGTTGTTGGTTAAGAGCCACCATGGGGTATAAATATTTGTAAATAAGGAGATTATCTATGCTAATTAGGATGAAGTGTGTTTAATTATAAGTCTAAAGGTAAGATAACATGGACATATATAGTGAATATTTAATCTAATGTGAATGGTTAAAAAAATTAAAAAGGTAGGGTAAGGAAGAAAAGAAAGATATGACTGATCTTTATCTTAGATATCATGACAGAGTTTAAATATTTCTCAAGTATGAACTTAAAATCAATATATGAAATAAAATAGATTAAGCTCAAATCACAACATATATAAGGAAAACTTATAAGGAATATAATAAATAATGAAAATAAGAACTAAGCTTACTTTAAAGATTTAATGCTTTAAGTAGATTATTGATGCACATCTATAAATGCAGATCAAATAAAATGAAGAAAACTAAAGAACCTTCAACTAACCTAGAATTATCACAAGTTAATAATTTTGCATTCAAAGGTACACACCAAGAATTAAAAATAACAATTCAAATCTAAAATTTAGAAAATACAATTGAGAGAGAAGCCATGTAATAATTCACATAAATAAAATTAGACTATCCTTTTAGAATTCTTTGCTTATATTGGTTACTCAAAGTTTACACTAGTTTTTGTATCTCTAAAACTCCCTCCCTTTACAATGGAAAATACTCCTTTTATAGATTTTAAGGAAGTAGGTTAGTTATTTTAAATTACAGGTGTACACATGTGAAGGAAAACTATCCTTTTTATCAAAGTTCTATAATACACTAGACTTTCCAAAATGGACTGACCTATAGGCCATATACTCACAAGTTTCACATGATTTTATAAAATAATATTCTATTTTCAAAATTTTATAGAGATCCACAAAAAGAATATTTTTAACTACCTTGTTGGCCTTGTGTTGATGAAGTCCCCTTCTTCTATTGAATAAGTCATGTTATCTTCAGATGTTGTTCACCAATAAGCTTCAAATTAACCATAAGTTATAGAAAGAGCTCATCTTCCTAATCATCTAGGTCCTTGATATTCTTTTCAAACCTCTCCATATCTCATTTCATACCCCTAACATATCCCATTTTTTCCTTAGATGATAGGAGTAAGCTCATGAATTTAATGTTTCCATCTATTATATAATTTTTCCCTTGGTTTCTTACTTCTTGCATGAACTAAAATGTCTTATGCTTTAGCTCTTCATCATTTATAAAACCTAATGGGTTGAGGGTTATGATCTTTTTTCAAGCTATCTAATATATGAGGTGCTCCATCTTCTAGCTACTTGAATTCTTTGGCAAGATATTTCATTATTTTGGACTAGCTATCTAGGGCATCAATCTTATCAACTAATATGGCCATGGCCATATTCAAATGTGTTTTGTTGATGGTTCTAAAATTTGATACCAAATTCTTGGATAATGCCTTAATCAAGTCCTTCACCTACTTACTCACAACTTATCATTGGCCAACTTAGCTTGTTGTTTTAGAGATTTGCTTCTCTATTTATCCTTGTCTGATCTTGACTACCTTTAAATATATAGATAAGTCAGTTATGGTATATTCAAACTTATTGAATTTGTCCTCATGAATGGATAAAATAGTAGACTCTTTTACATTTTTTTTTCTTTCAACAAGCCCTTGATCATTGCTTATAATTGGCCACTCTAAGCTTGAGCTACTTCAAAGATATTCTCCTCAAACATTTTAATTTTTCCTAAATTTTTCCCTGCCACTAGAGTTAGACCAACAAAAGCTTCAATTTTATAATAGGTGAACTATTCACCTTTAACCATGACTTTCCTCTCAATTACCCTTTCCATGATGGCAATTTTTGGGTTGAACCAAGCTCCCATTGATGTTTTCATCACTTGAAGAGTAGGAATCTAAACTAATGCTCCTCTTGAATTTCTAAGATCATCCATCCATGTTCTATCTAACCCTATAAGGGTATTCATACATCTTTCTTTTTGCTATTATTGTAATGTCACAATATAAGGCCTGAGTTTATCATGCACATGTATGTTAATAGAATTTGTGACAACCCAATGGTGGTGCATGGTTGGAACCTTTCATAACTTTCCATATATGATGTATTATAGAATTGAAGGGCCATGAATTGGATTATCTTCACTGAAAACATTGATTTCACTACAAGGTGGAGTGAAAGTTAGCTTTAGTTGCTTCCCCCTTATTTAGACAAGAGCTATCTCAACTTTCCTTTTGGGTTGGGTTATACCCAGGACCAAGTGTAGAGTTACTTCCTTTCCCTTCTATTCCTTTGATTCATCCTTAGTTTGGGACTGACATCCTTTCATTTGTGCTTCTTCTTCATCTAAATCATAAGCACTAGTTAGTGATTTTAAGGCATCCTCTACTACCTCTTTAGGATCCAACACAATTATATCAATTTGTTCAACTTGTGAACCTAAATTTTTAGGCTAAGCTAAAGAAGATTCTACCTCACCAGATCTTCTCTCCTTAGGTCTCTTTTCATTTTGCTCTTGTGTAATTTTTTCTCTAGGGTGTTATGTCTCTTCCTATGGCTACATAAAAGAATGTCTAGATGATGGTCCTGACAATAATTGATACTACTTATGCCCCATCTACCATAAATCCTAAGTTAGATTTTACTCTCTTAGCAGTCTAGACTTTGGTTGAATATTATGACTCTTTAATCTTGTTAAGACCTTTGTGAATAAATAAGCTCTTGTGTACAAATGGTCATAAGGACACACATGGTTTTCATAATTCAAGTTGATCCCACTAACTTTCAAATGCTTCACAATTTTTTCATAGGGATCCCACTATCTTTATTCATCATGCTAGAAACTGAAGGAGTCCCTATGTCTAGAAGTAGTTTCCACATTGTCCCATTATTATAAAATAGTCTGACCAATGGTTAAGGGGAGGTTGTGAATTGATCCATTTCTCCTTATCTTTTAGATACCATCTATACCATTATAGATCTAGAATGTAACTTCCTATTCATCTAACTTATCTGGGACATGGACTGGTAACCAGAGTGGGGTGCATTGGGTCCATTCAACCCCAATTATAGATCAATCTAGATAGAGCCAAATATCCCCAATGAAATCAACATAATTTTTTATTAGAGTCTTAAACCTTATCATAGGGAGACCTATAATATCCTCAAACAAGGATGGATATATATAGTCACATAAATTATATATGGTCTCTATACTTAAATATATGCAATTTGGAATAATACTAGGAGACTATTTATCTCCCATTAGGTGACCATTATTTTAAGTTAGATATTTTAGTTGTGGCTAGTAGGGAATCCAAAATATAAGACATCATATAGAAATGGTTTTTAGTATTCTTATTAATTGCAGAGAATTATTATTTTAATCATATACTAGTCATTTCTCTAAGAGGGGGCATAAGTCCCTTCTCAACCATGAAATATAAAAAAGGGACCTCAATTTTGTTAACATAAGTGGTGGAAGGGCTCCTATATAATCTGTTTAGTATTGTAATTGTCATCCTAATAACAACCCTAAATTCGGTGATTGGGATTCTTCCATTGAGGTCTAACATTACCCCATTTCTTGAGTACAACCATGGGGTAAGGACTATTTTTAGGTCATTCTTACTAGATCATTATTTTATTATGGGTAGGTTCACTAAGGTTTGGGTAGCTTTTATTAATTTTCAAAGGTAAGAGGAGAGATATATGAAACCATTTTAAAACTATGTCCTTGTACTATCATATCTTAATCAATTTTGTATTCTTTAAAAATGGGAGCAATAACATCGATGAATTGTAGTACCTTTGTCTTTGTTACCTCATAGTGGAGGCTCATCATATAGATGGAAACTAGGTCATAGTACCTCTCGCTGACTGATGCAATATTGTGATCCTCCCTTGTAATGGCTAGTATGTCTTCAATGGTCTAGAAAATCTTGGATCAATTATTATCTTTGGTGTTTACGGATACAACATCAAATTCAATGTCTTATCAGTGGTCATATAGATCTCTATGAATTCTTTGTGTTACTTTTAATCTTTTATGAATATGAGTTTGTAAAATTTTCTCATTAGTGGTCTATAATTTACTTTTGGATTAGTTTACACTTGATTAGATGGCAATTGGACTCTCTCAAGCTTGATAATGGTTAATCTAGGATTGAATTAGGGATTCTATGAATGCTATAGTTTTATACAATTATTTTCCAATATTTAATGTGAAAAATTATGCACTTGAGTGAGTTTGTGCCTTATATTTGATTTATACCTTAGTATTTGTATTTCTTCCTTTTTGAGTCCACAAGATCTCAAGTTTTATGTTTTTCTACCCATGTGGCATCATCGTGGCATCTACATGGAGATTTTAATTATAGATTATTCATTAATGTTTAAAAACATGACCATTGTCATTTAAAATCTTATTTTTATTTTACATCATCATATCTTCTTACATGGATCAATGTAGCTCATTGATCTTGATCCTGAGGTTTGAATACTATTGGCTTATTTTACAATGTTTCCTATAGTTATGACAAGTGTCATTATCATAGGTCTCCTTAGCCTTTTTGAAAGTTCTATCATAATCCTATTTCACTCTATTAGCTTCATCTGTTTAGATGTGGGCCATCAATTATGATCCATGGGATGGGCTATGATTGGATACTATTACTACTAGGTTGTGACCATGACACTTGTCACCTTCTGGCCAACTTGGAGGCTCTATTGAAACCTTCACTCACCTTCACTCCATCAAATCAATCCCATCTACATGAATTCCAACCATAGATCCTACAAAGATGCATAATGTTTAATTTTGGGCTGGGATAGATAAATAACTTAGGTTAAATACTTTAGACTATGGTTTTATTTCATATTAATAAACATGAAATAACCTTAGGCTAAAGTAATTAAGCTAAGTCTAGAACATAGTAAAGAAAGGGACCCTAAATAATAAAATGGAATTAATGTAAGGTATTTTAACCTAAGGTTTTATTGTATTAATAAACATGATAAAAATTTAGGGTAAAAGCTCTAGGTTAAGTCTTATAACAATAATACCCTGAATTAGTTATATCGAGAGAAATAAAATAGACCAAAATATCATGGGATGTATAGGGACCAAGCATAATATTTTAGCCTAAGGTATAGTAAAATGTTTAAAAACATGACTCCATCTTAGGATAACATTTAAGCTAATTTTATGTTGTTTATAATTATTACCACATAATTTTACTTGGTCTATGATAGGTCAAAGGTCAAAACCTAGTTTCAAATCAATCTAATTAATTAATGGCAGGTCAAAATCTAATTAAAATATTGTTTTTATCATTGAATTAAAAATGTTTAAGCATTTTTATTTTCCTAAAGAGGTTATATTGATCCTAAAAAATGAATATGAACATGTTCTTTTATTTAAGTGAGATTGGTTTCTGAGATAAAATGTGATGGTATCATAGTCATCAATGATAGCGTTGAAGATGTTGATTGATGGTCATGAAAACATACATTTTAAGATCATTAAATCAACCATAGGGGCTAAAACTTGATGGTATAATAGACATCATTGATGGCCTTGAGGACATCAATTGACTATCATTAGGACATCAAATTTAAGCTTACATAATTATCTATAGGGGATAAACTTTGACAGTCTTATGGATGTCAATAATGGCCTTATGGACATCAATTGATGATCTTGAGAACATCAAATTTAAATTCATGAAACATAATTGGTCCCAAATGAACTTTTAATTAATACCCATTATTTGATCCATCCCAAATAAACACAGGTCACTGATTGTGGTCTAGTTAGTTGAACATCATTGGCTCCTGTAGATAAGAAGATTAAGTGAGCTCATGAAAATTAGTATAACATAAGTCTATAAAACATAAAATGAAGACCCTTAAAAATATTAAATTCATAACATAAGTTTTATACTAAAGTTTTATTATGTTGATAAAGATAATAAAAATCCTTAGTGTAAAATTTAGCCTAAGTCTACATTATAATAATGTGACCCATTTTGATCCATGATGATCTCCATCCATTTGATAATAGCACCTATATGAATTTGGATCATTGATCATGATCTATGGAGTCATGTGGGATTGGTTCCAAAAACTAAGTCTTTGATTTATCAGTTTTTCCTCACTCTATTTGATCATCTTGGACCGATTAAATGCAAGTCATTGATCTTGTAAAGAAACACGACTTAAATTAGCAGTTAGAAATATAAAGGGACTTATGTTAAAGTCTTATGACCAAAGTCTTTTTTATCATAATAAACACAAACAGGGCCTTAGGAATAATATTTAATCTAAGTAAATAACATATGAAAAGGACCCTATAAATTTTAAAGTTATACTATATTAAAAATGGGGGAAAAAGGCTTAGGATATAAAAGAGACCTAGTGTATAATTTTTAGACCAAGGTTTGGTCATGTTGATAAACATGACCAAGCCTTAGTGTAAAAATTTAGCTAATTATATATCATATTAAAAAGTTCACTTGTAATTTTATTCTCACCAAATTTGAATTTGAATGAGCGGTCTAAGCTAGGGTTTTTGAATGAGGGTTTTAAGAAGCCTAAACATTGATTTAATTTGAATTTTAACATACCAAAGGCTAGTAAGAGTTCATATTAAGATAAAATAATTAAATTTAGTGAACTCAAACATTGTCTTCCTCTAATGGACATTTGTTAGACCTATAACTTGAAATAATAAGATATAAAGTCAGCAAACCTTAGATAAGGATTAAACTAAAACCATGAGAAAAATAAGTCAACCCATGTGAAGGTGTGGATAATCATTAAATACAAATAATGTGCAAACATATTAATGACACTCTGATCAAGTGAATTTTTAGTGTTAAGGTATAAATTACATAATTTGACATAAGGGTCCCTAATTTTTAAGAATAGGTGGTATGTTGACCTCAATAAATGGTGACTTTTGGGGGAAACATAATAATTTTTTATAGTTCAAAGACTCTAGTTTAGATAAATAACTAGACTACTTATTCTACTTGATAAGTACCATTACCAAGATTAGTTTATGGTTAAAATAAACCTTGAATCTATAAAATTAGAATCAAACATCAAAACCTAGCTATGTTATGTGTGTGCTTTTATTCCACTTACTATTTTCCATGGGATTTAGGAGACAATTTCTAGGTTTCATGTCTTCAATCCTCAACATTGACTTTTAGCATGTTTGTATATCCATTAAGAATGATGATTTAGCTCAAGGAGGGCTTGGGCATTGTTCTACTACCATCTTAGCATACATATCCCTGATAAAGATGACTTTGGTTCCACTCAAGGACTTGATCCACTACTAGTTAGGCAACTATAACACTGATGGAGATTACCAAAATCACCTTTGCTTGGAAAACTTTTGATTTTGTAATAATCTCTTATTTTTTGTATTTTTTAGATATTTTTGGATTTTTGTAAAAGGTTGGGAACTAAGTTAGCCATGTTTAGGGATTTGGTCAAATGTTTGATCTTCAGATAATAGCCTATGGTTGTAACTTTATCTTAGGAAAGGATATTTGTTAAGTGAAAATGTGACTGTGTCTTAATAATTCAAGCTTTAATCCCACATTTATAATTCTTATTGAAACCAAGTTTAGATCAAGATAATGTTCAAATACTAATAGAACAGTTGACCTATCCACTAGTCCTTACTAAAATACTTAAACTATAACATGAGCTCATATTTCAGACCCACGATCAACATGTGCTTAAGATTCATACCTTCCTTTCTAAAATGTGGGAGAAATTAGAATGAACTATGAGTTGAGAGCTATCCAATAGGAATTATTGGAAGCAAGGAACAAAACAAAAAAATCATAAATATAAATAGAATGTATAAAAGACAAAAATAAAAGAAAAATAAAATAAATATACACTAGTAAGGGATATGATGGATAGAATATAAATAAACTAAATCTATCCTACCTACTCGAGCTCTAACTATTATTATAGTTTACTCCATGAAGACCCCAAGGGGAGTAATAAAAAATCAATGATTAAGGTACTACCCATTGGTGGGTAAAGTGAATTCAAATCCTTGTGCATCTTTAATTTTGAAGGTGTTTTTATTAAGTGTCACAACAAACTGGTAGGTACCTATTCACAATCATGTGAACTTCCCATGTTTTCCCTTAGGCTCAGATGCCTTGTCCCAAAGAAAAATTAGGTCTCCATGTACAAACACCTTTATATTTGATCTCTTTTAAAACCAACTCTTCACCATTTTTTGGTTCCTACTAAAGTTGTAAAAAACCTCTTCTTTAGCATCTTCCATTTGCACAATGTCTAGCAATCTTTAATTTTCTAATTCTTGATCATCCTTCATGTACTCTTACATAAACTGGTATGTTGGTATCTTGAGTGTAATGGGGAATATGGGATCTTATCCATATACCAATAACAAGGGTGATGATTTGAGATCCTGCTTGAATACTATTCTATTTTCCCATAGGGCATATTTGAAAAGCTAGTGTTACATTATAGGCTTATCTATTGCAGACTTCTTTATTGCTCTAATCAATTTCTTGTTGGTTGGTTTAGATAAACCATTACCTTGAGGATAATGGATAGATGAGAAATTGATAATAATACTATTATCATATTCCCATTCTATCATGTTAATGTATACGAAATCACATCTATTATCACATACTAGACAGAATAGAGTTCTAAATCTAGTGCATATGTTTTCTTCTTAGAACTTGATCACTTTAATTTTGTATTGCTTAGTGGCCATTGTCTCAATCCATGTATTTTAGTATTCAATGGTATTTATAATTTAGTTGTAACCTTATGATGAATTATTGTTAACTACCCCCATGAAATACATTTCCCACTGAGCAAAAGGTTTATCCACCATAACTAGTTGTAGTGTCATGACTACCTTGGGATCCTTTGTGCTAAAGACTTGTCATAAATGGCATTTCCTTACATGCTTATGGGAATACCTAAATATGGTGGGCCAATAATAACCATATATAAGTATTTTTTGAGTTGTTATCCTTTGAAACAGATTTCCACTTCCTAGCTTCTCATGAAAAGTGCTCATGATCTTAGTTGCTTCTTTTTGGATACACAACTAAGATAAATGCCTTCAAATTTTATCCTTTATAACACTCTATCTTTTATTAGATATTTGTATGAATTAATTCTAAAGGATCTTAGGTCTCTTACTTTCTCCCTGGTCAACCTTACAAGATAAGTGTCATTGATTAGTAGATGGACAATTAGATCATACCAATCTGATTTAACAATTTTAAGAATATTGGTGTATTATTATCAATTTAGTTAAATGGTCTAAGTAGTAAAATACATAAACAAATATAAAATAATTAATATACTAATTTTTTTTATTTTAATTTGTAATTTTGACCTTTCTAAACATATATAATTTGTGTATCTTGGATCAAGCCATATGTAGTTCTCCCACTTGATGTGCTCTATGCAATTGAGTGTATGAAGATGCAAAAATGATAAAATAGATGTACTTGAGGTGGATAGGGACTGGTGTAAGGATTTAAATAATATTTTAAATATATTGGTTGGCTCTCTATAGAGAATAAGGAAGATTACTTGAGTAGTTTTTCTTGTATTCTTACTTGGTTAGTGATATTTGCCAACCCTTTCTAAATGATCTTTGAATGGGCCTTTATAAGGATCTATTGGTCATGGGTTGAATATAATCATGTTGGGTTGATAAGGATATTCATGGGGAATCATAAGGAATTGACCATTGGGGCCAAAAATGAACTAGGATAGGAGCATCAAAAGTGGATAGGAGTGGTACCAGTGCTATATTCCAATTGTGACACTATTGTCTTAAGCTGATGGGACCTAGGGGGATGAATTAGTCATGGAAAAAGGGATTTGGTTCAGTTAAGATTAGGTTTGGAAGGATATAGATGATTGGGAATCAATTAAAATATGCTTATGAGGGTCATGAGAGGAAATAAGAGGGGCCTAAGGGTTGGGTGTCATTATCCATTCTTATGTTACCAATTTTTTAATTCTATATGACTACATTTACCCCCACCCTTTATTCTAGTGATGCAACAAAGTGAAATACTAGGATAAAGGAAAAATAGAAAGCATACCTATGTTTACCTATAAGGGTGAAGCTCACAAAGCTATGTGATATTAGGTGTACATAGAGAGAGAACACTATGAAGTGAAAATATATAAGAGAAAAAAAAGAGTAGATTAGTTCTTACTAGATGCATTATATCTAAAAATAAGAACATATAAAGCTGGGTAATAGAAAGGAAGAGAAAGGAATTAATACACCTCATTAGGTATGCAAACCATTAGAAAACCTATTATGATATAGAGTGATGCTAGATGATGCTGAGTAATGTTGGATGATGTTGTACCAAGAGTAATATCATGAATATAGCTAAGTGCTCAATTCCTCAAGATTGGATCATGAATGCAAATGCTATCCTTTTAACTCCATCATCACCCATTAAGTGAATCTAGGTAATAATGCATGTGCTAATCAATGTTTGGATTATGTGTCCAATCCTTCTAGGTAAGTGGCTTAAGAATACAAAGGCTAGATAGTCCTTTAGCTCCATCATTACTCCATGAAGTGAATCTATGAACTAATATCAATATGAAATGTGTGTCATATGAAATGTATCTTAAAACCCATGAATTATCTATAATCTAAAAATGTTAGTTTGGATATCCAGATGTATGTTGGAAACTAGGCCATTCTTGGCCACTCCAAAAGATGGATATTAGGATTGTATGAAAGCCACTTTAAAATTAGTGCACTAGGCTTGTATGAAATACACTCTAAAATTTGGAGGTTAAGATTGTATGAAAGCCACTCTAATATGATGCCAACCACTTATAGATGGAATAAGGAACACAACTACTAAGAATATATGGGTAATACTAAACTTAGAAAGAAAAGAAAAAAAATGTGCCATGCACATTTACCCCAATCACTAGTTTTTGAAACATGGATTCTAATCTAGAAGTTATACCAAATACTATATCTAAAATTTGAAGTGAGAGCCATCATGTCACACATAATTCCCAATATATCTAGATTCTCTAAGCAAAAGTTTACTAAAAACTACTAATTTTGAACTGGTCTAGTTGTGTAAAATTATATCTAAACCTACTTTTCTACCTGCTTCTATAAAGTTTGGTTTTTATAATATTTGCATAGGAGCACTAAAAATGGATGTTAGTAGCATTGATGCTATATTCCAATCTTAAATCAATTGTCTTGGGCCAAATTTGGTAATCATTTTGACATTTTCACTATCTACCTAGTCTTTTCTAGCTATTTTGATGTCTGATTATTATTTTGCATGTTTTAAATGCTAATTATTTTAATATTAAGAGTTTTTATCTCTATGACAAAACCCTTATTTATTCCTCCTCTTATGAGGGTAGGAATCAATCCCCTAAAATTATTACCATCAAAAGAAAGAGCCCTACAAGGGATTTATGTTGCAAAGATACATGATATAGCATTGATAATTGAAAAGATATCTCAATATATAGCATGGTTTTTAATGAGATATTTTTAGATCAATAGGAGTATTCCTAGATAAATATAAAAGTGTAATATCATGTGAAATGTACTAAATTGTAACTAAAATTCTAGCTAGTTGTTAGTTGCTAGTTGTTAGGTGTTATGGAGGGATGGATCATGATGTCCATCATGGCATCCAAGAAAGCAAGATAATGCATGATGTGGATTATGGTATTGTAAATAATGAAAATCAAAAAATAAACAAGGACACAATAAAAGAATCAAGAAACATATAAGGTTATCCAAAGGCTAAGAAAACAAGGGGCATGGGCACATGTCACTCAAATTGGAAGCAAGCATACAAGGCATGTTCAAATTCCACATACATATAAAATTAAAACAAGCATGGTTGGTATTAAAGCCACAATAACATACAAGAGGAAAATCAAGGGACATTGGTAAATGTCCAAAGGTACACACATGAATAGAATTAAAGGATATTGTCAAATGTCCCAAGGTACATAAGGAGACAAACAGAAACTAGAAAATTTAATCAGATCAAGCTACGCTTAAAAAGAAAAGAAATCATATAAATACTGGAAATACAATTGTATCTAGCTAATAAAAGTGAGAAGTGAAAGTATGTAAGACATGTTAATACAAGACTAGGTATATGTTATGAAACACACAAGTTCTATATACTAGTGAGTGTCAATAAAGTAATATGTGTAAGATAGTAAGTAACGTACATCAAAATGATAACTAGAATGTGTGGTTTAGGAATGACATAACCTGGATGGTGTATTCAAGTAGAAGATGACCCCAGTGGGTATGTATATTGATGTTTATCTCAATTTGGAAGTAGGATTCCCTCTTAATGGGTATAATGAAGTAATCAAACATCTGGATGTTACTGTACACACTCAAAGAAGATCAAGTGAAGCATGATAATGTAGATAAAATAACAAACAATACCATAGATCAAAAAATGTAAGTCTAGCATAGAAATAGAAATGTAAAGCATGGATAGTGCATACAATCATAATATTTTTGGTGTTTTAACATATTTTAATTTTTTTGTATTTTGAAATGTTATACTATTTTTGGTATTTGGATAATAAGCTATGTACAATCAATCATAAAGAAATTATGTACAAAAAATTGAAAAGAATCTATGTACAAGTAAGGATAAGAAAAAATGATACTAACTAATGAGTCTCATGTGAGACTCCCTATCCTGATGTCTTGTATCAAGGAGAGGAATCATGTATGATCATAAATCATGATGAAAATGTTAAGACTATGGTTATAAAAGTTGTATATGCTATAAATTCTCTAAAATATCTAAAGTAGAAACCAAGTGTGGGGTCTTCATATAACTCTGAGAAGTGGATGTAATTGTAGGGCTCTTAGGGACCCATCTCTAAGTAAGAGAATCTCTTTGAACATGTGCTTTATGTGTACATGCATGAGATCTCAATGACACTACCATAGGTGTAAACACTATAGATAAAAGCTATCTAGAATATTAAAGTTATGGAGGTGTATAAAATATCTATGATGGTGATGGATGCCTTAACTGTGTCTAAATTAGAATTGGAAGAAGAACCATAACTAGTGGCAAAACTAAAATTGGTGGAAAAACTAAAGATGGTGACTATGAAATAGTAGATGGCTCTGAAGTGGGGAATGATAACTCATATTGAACTCTAATTTTAATAACCTGATTAGCATGCATGAATTTCATGTATCTATGAACTATAAAAGGTACTATTCAAAGTTTTTGAAAACATGGTCAAATGAATAATATATTGAAAAATATAGCTCTAGGAATAATAGTGAATGGTGTGGCCACATGTGTTGGACCAACCTATAAAGGAAGTACAATCTCACCCAATAAACTCTATGTGTCCACTAAATCCACTTTTAACTATGTCCATTGGGATAATATCCTGCTTTGATTATCCCAAATGCTATAATAATTCCATAGTGCACATGTTCACACTAGATCCATTATCTATGAGAACACTATGAATAAGATGATTACGAATGTAAGCTCTAATAAAGAGTTCATGATAATCTGAATCATCCTCGACTATCTCTTACTCTGAGAAGGAGATAAAAGGTCTAGCTAGAACTATGGAATTGTATACACCAATCATATTACTCAAAGGATGTGTCTCAATTGAAGGTGCCTTGTATGTATCTAGTGGTGGATGTGCATGATATGCATGGTGAACCCCTGATGTGTCCCCTATCTCTTGTTTAGAATGCTACAAAAAGGGATCTAAGAATATTTTCAAAGCTTTATCCTATGTTTGATTTGTCTAAGGAGGCTCAACTAAAGTTCCAACATCAATAGGATTTCCATCTATCAAATCATTTATTTTATATCTAAAACTAATGCATCTATTTGTTGTATGGCATGGTGCCTTGTAAAAATCACAAAATGCATGTTGATCATATCCCTATAGAAGAGGATTTGTTGGGTCAACTTCCTTAATAGGAGGGAGAGATATGATGTTACATTCTAATAGCTACTATAAAACTCTAGCTAGAGAAATTGGTAGATTGGTAAAGGTTCACCAAGGAGGTACTGATAAAACCACTCATTGAGGAGGCTCATAAACTGCATTAACTATCAGTTGATTTTGACTCTTTCTATCATTGACCTTAACTTTGTATGGGACTTTGTTTTTACTCTTGTTTGTTGTGTTTGATATACTTATATACTTGATTTTTATCATTGAAATTAGTTTGAATTCTCTTTCTTTTAGTGTGGGACACAATTCAGTGAAGGAAGAGAATCTTTTGAACATAATTGATTCATACAAAGCTGGTAGAAGACTCTATTTGAAGAGATCTTATAACTCTTGATTGGTTATAGAGCTAGTCATCTTATCCAAAATAGTCTTATATTGAAGAACATAATCTATGAGATGCTCATTTAGCCTTTGTTTTTATTGTGCAACATGGGCAATTGAAACCTTATCACTAATGTTAATGCTAAAATAAGCTAGGAATATGTTATCTAAAGGATTGAATGCATTGATTGATTGATTAGATAAACTATAAAACCATTGAAAAATATAATATTTTAGGCTCTATAGAAATAGATTAGTAAGTATATAGTCATTTGGTACATAGTCTAAGCATGCTATGTAAAACTATCTTGAATGTGTCTTTGAATCACCCTTACCATCATATAGAGTAAGCTTGGGTTGAACAACACTTTTTGGCAAAGCTATCGAAACAATATGACATGACAATGTTGTATGCAGTAGAGCAAAGGAATCCAAAGCTTGTGTAGGTATGGATACACATTTCTCAAGATGTATCACCTTGGATTAAATAAATATTATCTCTTACACAAGGGCTACCGCATTAGGAGACAATGATATACTAGCTATAATTGGTGGAAAAGAGGCAGGTTAGGATCCTATTGGGGTTTGTTGAGACATAGTTGCCCACTTAGTGTGATCTGTAATTGGTTTCTCTATGGTTTAGGAAGATTGACCATTTTTCACTCTTTTTTATTTTTCATGTAGTTTTTAATCATTTCATCTTTCATGCTAGGGTGTTTAGTTAAGACTTCTTGAAGTTCCCTTTTATTAGTTTCATCAAAACTAGTGTATTGATCCATTGTTAAGGTAGGAAAACCATTTGAAATTTGATTGATTTTTTTACAATAATTTGTAATAAGCAAAGTTCTAGATAAATAAAGTACTGAATATAAGAAATGTAAATTCATAAATACAATGAACTAGAAATTGCATAAAATGGATAGGAAGCTTGTAATGTCCCCTTTTTGGGGTCTTCTTTTTTCAGACAAAGCTCTGATACCACTGTAATATCCCCAACCAATAGGGACTATTGAAAGACAAAATCTCTGAATTGCTTATCTATATTTTTGTAAAAATATCTTTAAATAGATAAATAAATCATAGTATAATATCTTATTTATTTGCTCATATGCTTACAATAGACATCCTCTATCAGGTATACAAAGAATATTGAAAATACGGCCTTAATAGCCTGAGTATTCTACAAATTGGGAAATAATTTTGGAACTGGTACATCTCAGCCTGCTATGTCAAAAACACAGTCGCTGACGTCAGTTATACTGTCATCATCGGTCGATTAGGGTCGTTAACTTGCCAACGTCAGTGAGAGGTCAGCTGATGTCAGTCTCTATAGGTCTCTACCTGATGATGTCGGTGTCTGATCTTTTTTCTGATGCGTACAAATTTTCACAGATCTGTATGGACTTCGTACGGCCGCCAATATAGCACAACCTGTATGCTTGATCCTGATCTGAAGAACTATGAGCTAATACAAAAGATCTATATCTAGATAATTCTTGAATCAAAACCAAAATAAAGAAATACCTGTGAACCCTTGTGATAGCTTCTGTATGAAGTTATCTCTCAAACTTGTAAACACCTGTGATAACTTTTGTATGAAGTTATCTCTCAATTTGGCAATAGATCGGTTGATCTCTCACAATCTCTGAATCGTACACAATGAAGAGTTGATGTTTTTCAATGCAAATAGAATCCTAGAACCCTTGGCTCAGTCTTCATAGAAGAATTCTTAACAAGAATCAATATCAATAATCAAATCATGAATACAAACTCTCTCCCACGAGAAACCCTTATACCCCTCAAAAAGGTGTGCTTGCTAAAATTATATTTCCTTAAATTAGACTTAGGGTTTCTTAAATTAGAATTTGGGTTTTAAAATTAGACCAAATAATTAATAATTAATAATTAACTAAAATTAGACCAATTAATTAATATTTGATTAAATCAATCAAATATTAATATCTTCCTCAATACATGTCGGATCCTCGAACTGACTGAAGCTAGTGAATCAGGGAGTGATTCTACACATGATCATACTAAAATAAGGGTGCTTCGCTACATGTCAAATATCTCTAAATAATAGGAGCTCAGGCAAATATGTCCAAAAGAGCTTGAATGAAATCCAACTGTAGGAATTTTGCTAATCAAAGCCAAGCCAATCTCCATCATGACCCTCTATCCATCCTCTCAGCCTACGAGGGTCGCATAATAGGCTAATCATCAAGTCTGTCGATGTCTACTAAAAAAGGGGACATGACAATTTGCCCCTCCTAAAATTGCTTGTCCCCAAGCAATCTCAAAACAACAAACCAATCAATCCACCTATATCCCATATGTAGTGACGATCTACACTGTGGTTAATCAATGCAAGCTCCTGCAATATCCTCTGAAATAGAACAAAGAGGAATCCATAAATGAACTACTGAATGCAACTCAACCAATCTCTAAAATCACAACTTCCCTAGATGTGTCGATATTGTAGGCTATGTAACTTGTAACTGCCAATTCCATCTACAAAAGATGGTGCCAATCCATCTCGTAACTGATCCCTCTATAAAGGTGGCATGACCAACTGTACCACACTATCATTGGTGTGAGAAGAATCAATTTGGAGACTCGACTCCACTGGTATCCCACACACATCAGGACTAGGTACTCCCAAATCCAAAAGAGTAGACTCAAAATCACTGATCTCTAGAGTACTACCATCCATACTCTTTGAATCAACTCCAAAGCTCATATCAACATACAGAGTATCAAAAACTGTAACATCACTGCCAGTGAAACTAAGTCCTCAAAACTATCAACTACATTCTCCTGGGTCTCATTTGCAAGAATCAGATACTGGGACTCTTTGACAATCTCTATCATATCTGAGAGATCATCAACTCTCAGTGTACTAACATCTGAGCACACCTCCACACTCTAAATGCAAGCATCAGACTCATCCTCATCTAAATCTAAAGAGGCTACTACTGAAACTTTCTCATCATCACCATCTCCTATCTCATGAGAATCATGGGACATGTTGTTGCCCTGTCTAACTGATCTGTAGTGCTCTCTCCTCAGATTAACAAAGTGATCAAAAGACATCCTCTTCCGAACCTCAGGTGATAATAACTCCCACTCCTCATTCGCACTTTGTGTTAATTTGTCTTCGAATGTAGGGTCTAAAAAAATTCATTTAACCTCTTCAAACTTTGTTTCAGCTTCTCCATATCCTTGTCCCACTATTTTTGAGTACTTGAAGTACCCATGATTTACTAGCCGATTCAATGAATACCCATCTACCCAATAGGATGGCAGAATTTAGCTCTAATACCACTGTAATATCCCCTTTTTGGGGTCTCCTTTTTTCAAACAAAGCTCTGATACCACTGTAATATCCCCTTTTTGGGGTCTCCTTTTTTCAAACAAAGCTCTGATAACACTGTAATATCCCCAACCAATAGGGACTATTGAAAGACAAAAGATCTGAATTACTTATCTTTATTTCTGCAAAAATATCTTCAAATAGATAAATAAATCATAGTATAATCTCTTATTTATTTGCTCATATGCTTACAATAGAGGTCCTCTATTAGGTATACAAAGAATATTGAAAAGATGGCCTTAATAGCCTAAGTATTCTGCAAACTGGTACGTCTCAGCCTACTGTGTTAAAAACATAGTCGTTGATGTCAGTTATAATGCCATCGTTAGTCGACTGGGGTTGTTAACCTACCAACATTGGTGAGAGGTCGGTCGATGTTGGTCTCTGTAGGTCTCTGCCTGCCAATGTCAGTGTCTGATCTTTTCTCTGATGTGTATGGATTTTCATAGATCTGTACAGACTTCGTACGGCTGCCAATATAGCACAACCTGTATGCTTGATCCTGATCTGAAAAACTATGGGCTAATACAAAATATCTATATCTGGATAATTCTTGAATCAAAACCAAAATAAAGAAACACCTGTGAACACTTGTGATAGCTTCTGTCTGAAGTTATATCTCAAACTTGTAAACACCTATGATAACTTATGTATGAAGTTATCTCTCAATTTGGCAATAGATCGGTTGATCTCTCACAACCTCTGAATCACACACAATGAAGAGTTGATGTTATTCAATGCAAATGGAATCCTAAAACCCTTAGCTTAGTCTTCATAGAAGAATTCTTAACAAGAATCAATATCAATAATCAAATCATGAATACAAACTCTCTCCCACGAGAAACCCTTATACCCCTCAAAAAGGTGTGCTTGCTAAAATTAGATTTCCTTAAATTAGACTTAGGGTTTCTTAAATTAGAATTTGGGTTTTAAAATTAGACCAAATAATTAATAATTAACTAAAATTAGACCAATTAATTAATATTTGATTAAATCAATCAAATATTAATATTTCCCTCAATACATGTCGGATCCTCGAACCGACTGAAGCTAGTGAATCAGGGAGTGATTCTGCACATGATCATACTAAAATAAGGGTGCTTCACTGCATGTCAAATATCCCTAAATAATAAGAGCTCAAGCAAATATGTCTGAAAGAGCCTGAATGAAAGCCAACTGTAGGAATTCTGCTAATCAAAGCCAAGCCAATCTCCATCATGACCCTCTATCCATCCTCTTAGCCTACGAGGGTCGCATAATAGGCTAATCATCAAGTCTGTCGATGTCCACTAAAAAAGGGGACATGACAAAGCTCACAAACATGTAAGGTGATACCTCAAGAAGCAATGGGACCCAGTAGATTAAAATAGATTTTGAAAGATAATTATTCTGAGATTTACTATGAAATTTTGAAATTTAAAGTGAATTTTTGAGTTAGATATGCAAGTAGAAAATTAAAAATTTATTGGAAAATTTGTCAGTTAACATGACCTAGTAGATCCAACTAGGGTTTTGAAAAAAAAATGTTTTTGAAAATTACTATTGAATTTTAAAGTTTCAAGTGAATTTCTAATTTAAATATACTAGTAAAAAATTAGAAAAATATAGAAAAATTACTAGGAAAATGCTGTGACCTAATATGAGCAACTAGGGTTGGAAAGAATATTATTTTAAAATTACTAAAAAATTTTAAAATTTAATACTAATTTATGATTTTATTATGCAGGTAAACAATCAAAAAATTGTTGGAAAAAATTAGTAAGAAATTTACCCTAGGGTTTTTAGGGTTTTTATCTGTAAACAAAGTAAGTCGGGTTTACCAAATGATTTAACAATTTTGGGAACATTGATGTATTATTCCTAATTTAGTTAAAAGGTCTGAGTAGTAAAATTAGTAAATACATATAAAAAAATTAAGCTACTGATTTATGTAAATTAAATTAAAATTTTGACCTCTCTAAAAATAGTAATAAAAGGGAGATAATAAGACTTATTTAGAAATTGGATAATACATTTGAGATAGGTCTAAGAAGATTCATTGTGTGGACATTATCACAAATTGAGATATGACCTTCATTTTATAATTGGATAGGAACACTGAAAGTAGACAAGAGTGGCACCAATGTTGTAGTCCAACTTTACCACTATTGTCTTGAGGATTTGAGCTTTATGGGTTTTATTTGCAAGGTCTGTGTGACCCTATCCTTGATGTTTTATTACCTAGAAGTCTATATAGTTCCTTATAAATAAAATTTTATCTTCAAACCCTATACTCCATTATGCTTTAACCAATTTTTAGAAAGAGGGCGGGGGGGGGAAGGGGGAGGGGGGGCGGGGGGTTTGGTGTATGTAAGATTCATTGAACGTGTAACCACACCCCTTGTATGGCATCTTATCTACATACCAATACTCTGAAGAGGGATCAAACCATAAGTAGTTATCCTACTTGATGTGATTTTTGAAATTGAATGTATGAAGATGCAAAAATACTAAACTAGATGTACTTCATGTGGCTAGGGACTAGTGTAAGGATTTGAATAAGATTATAATTATATTATCTAGATGTATGCAAAGAATAGTGAAGATTTCTTGAGTAGTATTGCTTCTATTCTTGCTTACTTGGTGACATTTACCAACCCTTTCTAAATGATCTTTGAATGGGACTTTATAGGGATCTATTATTCATGGGTTGAATGTACTCATGTTATGTCAACAAGGATAAGGATGGGGAAATAGAAGGAATTTACTTTTGGGTCCAAAAATTCACTTGGATAAGAGTGTTGAAAGTAGATAGGAGTGGTACCAATGTTATAGTATAAGTGTAGTGCTACTATCCTAAGCTAACATGACTTGGGGGGATGGATTAGTCATCGAAAAATGGGTCTGGCTTAGCTGGGATCAAGTTTGGAAGGCTATAGATGACTATAAATTAGTGAAAATATGCATATGGGAGTTTTGAGAGCAAGAAAGAGGGACCTAAGGGTTGGGTATCATTATCCACACTCAAGTTACCATTTTTTGCATTTTATATGGCTGTGGAATCATTTGATTAAAAACTTTCTTATTTAACCTACATGACACTAAGATTGGGGTTAGCATTGAAAATCATTTAAATCAAGCCTTGGCATCTTACCAATTTTGTAGTCTTTATTTCAATGTCATATTCTCAATGAACTAACATCCACTTACCTCTCCTTTCTCCTAGCTCATTCTAGCTTAACATGAGCTTGGTGTTAGGGTCTAGTAAGATAGCATATACCTTATTCCTAATAATGTAGTGCCTAAATTTTTTAATTGATTGTACTAATGCACTTTTCTTTTACCAATTAGAGAATAATTTAACTCAAAAATTTTAAAATTTGTGCTCATGAAAGAAATTGGATGGTCACATCCATCAATATTTTAAGTTAAAACTATGGTAATAGTATGATTAGAAGCAAAGGAGTAAAGGTAAAAATCCTTGGAGAAATCTTGACTTATTAAGATTGGAGCTTGACCAATTGCCTCTTTGATGTCCTTAAAGGCTTTCTTGGTTTCCTCATTCCAATTGATTTTGGCATCATTTTCCTTCATGTCATATAATGGTTTGATAATTTCTAAAAACCATAAATAAACTTCCTTACAAAGTTGATTATTCTAAATAATGATTTTAGTTCTTTACTACTATTAGGAGGATCTATTTTTTATATATCTTATATTATATTTATATCTATATGGATTTCATCCTTAGTAATGACATGGCCTAACAACTTTCCCTTAGTAACATAAAAAAAAAAATTTTTTGGATTGAGGGAAATCCCATACCATTTTTACCTTTTAAATAGCTATTTTAAATGCATGATGTGGTCTTCCCCATTTTTATAAAAAAATAGTTAGATCATCCATGTATATAATAATGTATTTACCTACCAAACCTTGGAAATCATGATCAATGGCCCTTTGGAATGTTGCTCTTATGTTGATCAGTCTGAATGAAATCTTATTGTAAGCAAACATGCCCCACCTGGTAGTGAAAGTAATCTTCATCCTATATTCCTAATTCAACAATACCTAGTTATATTCTAAAAAACATTAAGAAATGACATCATAGAAGAACCAAAAACACTTTGTATAACTTGGTCTAAAGAAGGCAAAGGATAGTTATCTTTTTTAGATGATTTATATAGATTCCTAAAATGAATGCATAGTCTTATTTCACCATTTTTTTCCCTAACTAACACCAAATTGGCAACCTAGGTAGAGTGGCTAATGGGAAATATAATCTTGTCATCTAAAAACTTTTTAACTTCATTGAAAATCATAGGTTCTAAAATAGGGTTGATAGGCCTCTGATTTTGTCTAAAAGGTTTTCCATCCTTTTTCAAGGTTATGGTATGGGTGATGACTTTTGGATCAAAAATATTCAAGTCATCATAGGACCATGCTATTATGTCTTTATATTTGGTCAACAAGTCTTTAGATTTTTTATTTTCAATGCTCATACATGTTGTTCCAATATTAACTAGTTGAGGTTGATTTTGAGGTCCAAGATTAACTACCTTGTAATCCTTTCAATTTGCTTTAGGAATCCTAGTTTTGTTAACTAGCTTATTCTAGTCAAATAACCTCTCCAAGGCAATCATGTCTTTTAGAATTTTATTGTCATTTAGTTGAACTAATTTGTTCTCAAATATGCTATCTTCATCAAGAACATTCTCACTAGCCTCATCTATGACATGGTCCTAAAATAATCTTGAATTGGTCATGAAGTCCATGATTTATTAGTCATTATTAAAAACTTACAAATGGTTCACATTATTCAAGACTAAAGGGCATGGAACCAGTTTAATGCTAAAGTTATGAGATTATGGTCTGGTATAATATTGGCTATAGTTGAGGCAAGATCATCATCATCCTTATTCTCCTCTATAAGGATGGAAATAATGTTGAAAGCATCAAAATATTCTAGAAAATCCCAGACTCTGAACTTATATCTCTTGAGATATGATAATTTACACTGCTATTTAATCCTTACCTGATTGACTACAAGTTTTGAGTCACCATAAACCAAGATATCTTTAACCTTATGCCTTATGTTAACTTACAATCCTTGAATCAAAGATTCATACTCTATAAGATTATTTAAGCAAATAAATTGAAGTCTATAAGCAGCTTTTAGTTCTTTCCCAATAGGATTGGTAAGAAGAACTCCTACCCAGATCCAGACTTACACCTATCACCATCAAAAAGTAATTTCTAAATTCTAGGAAATGCATGATAAGTCTAAAAATTACATACCTTAGAAGTCTCAAAAGTATACACTGCTAATTTAGAATCCATCATGTTGATTTCATCAAAGTTTAGCATGTTAACTCTTTCATTCACAACATTATATTATGTGATCATGTGCTTCATCTAAGTCTCTCTTTCCAATTTGATCTAATTTGGGACTCCTTTACATGGTATCCATAAATGGAAACTATTAGTGGCCATATATCCATCAAGTCCATTGTCCACTCTCTACTTAATAGTAGTCCATAAGTATCAGGTATGTCCACCACCTGGATGTTACCAAATTGTTGAACCCTTGGCTTAGAGGTAAGTTGCATATGAACATTTAATAACTCCCTAATTACCTTGACTCTAGACTTATCTAAATTAGTGACAAGTCTATCAAATTTTATAGGAGTCAAGCGAAGTTGTTTACAAATACCTACTGGCATAATGTTTGTGGATGCACAAGAATCTAACAAATAGTTATGTAAATTCTTACCAAACAATTTAAAATTAAGTAGGAAAGGTGGGGATTCTTTCTTAACTATATACATAGCAACATTTGTGTTGTTAGTTTTGGGTGGCCTACAAATATTTTTAAATAAGGACTCTAATAATAGGTCCCTTTGCTCAGTAATCTATGTCAACTCATGTATTGTGATATTATCCTTTATTTTTTTCATTTCCTCCACAATATTATACCCAATTTTATTTTAAGAATTAAATGCATCAGTACTATTTTTAGAAGTACTTCCATTTAGAGGCTCTATGTTATCATCTGAGGTAGTATCTGGAGGAGTGGCAAAGCTATTTAGAGGTGTTGAAATAGCTAGGGGCTGATTTTTCCCTCTTTTCCTTAGAGGTTAAGTCTTCTTTATGAACTAATAAAAATCATGGACTATTTCAAGAATATCATCAAGTTCATTTTCTTCTTGGAAAGGGAAGTCAAATGTCTCCATCATGAAGGCTTGGTCAGTAGATTTGGATCCTGATGTACCTATACCATTATATTTATTACGAACTACTTATAATGTATGTAATTCCTCTTTAAAGGCTTCAAAATCTTTACATAATTCAATGCAATATATCTCACCATGCCTAGAAGAGAAATTACTCTATAATAATTAGGGAAAGTAATATCAATAAGATTTATATCCATGGTTTTCTTATTAAAAGACTCATTTTTCTTATTGTTATTTTAACTAGCATTATAGAACATAATATTAGGCCTATTAAAACTTTGGAAAGAAAAATTCCTACCCAAACTCTCTCGAGTATTACCAACTTGTTTCTATAGCTGAAGAAAATCAATGCTTAAAGTTTGGACCATTTTTAAGATAGAGTCATTTTCATTTTTTGGGTCCTTAGAATGATGAACCTAATTTTTATTAGTACCCAAAATTGGTACTAAATCCTTTTGATCACCTAGATTAATTCCATTTATAGAAATGTTCAAGAATCCTATGTTTTGAGCTGGATGAGCATGACTTAAGGGTAATTGGTTCAAAGTAGGTATATTCTTATTATTATTAGGGAAGACATTTAGAGTAGTAAAATGTGGGTTGGCATTGGGAATAGAGTAATCCATCTAGCCTTGGGGATTCATTTGATCATTGATGATCACTACTTCAGAATAAGCTAAGGCTAGAATATTAATTGGTCCAATAGCTCTCTTTATGAAAACAAAGGTCATGAAATCCAAAGTATCTTTATAAATTTCCAAAGCCAAGGTGTTATGAGGCTTGTAAGGGTATATGGTCTAGTTACACATTTTTTGGAACCTAGTATTAAAGGCTCTTATAGGGTCATTTTCATCCCTCTTGATTGTGGTGAATTGTTGGTATAAGATACAAGGACTAATAATTTTACCAAACTACTCAATGAAAACATTATTAAAGTAGTCCCAATTGTTAATGTAACTTTCAAGTAAATTTAAAATTCATTCATATGAAACATATTTTAAAGTAAAATTTAATAGCCTACATGGTACATCCTCATGGACTACATTTAAAAATTTTAATGTAGCTTTAAATGACATAATGTGTTCCTTTGTAGTTAAAATACTACTAAGACTAAATGTTGTACAATATTTCTTAGGGTTACGAGGAAGGTCATGTACCAAAATTGGTATATTGATATAAGATCCACCTAGCCAAGCCATACCTTTATTGGGGTTGAATATGTGAGTACCCTGAATTGGTGAAGTTGGAAAAGACTTTGAAAGCCTACTCTTACCTTTGTCCCACCTAGCTCTTATGTGGACTTCTAATTCAAGTAGAGTAGTCTCTGAGTGTGATCTTGTTCTAATCTTTGGTAATTCCATCTTGAGAGCTTTAAATCCTATTTAAAATATGATTCATCAATTCTATCTTTGTAGATAACAATGATCATAAATTCACATTACACAAATTTTATGAATATTCATATTAAGGATGATGAAGGATGGCAATATTTAATCAATTTAGGTCAAAGACATATCTAAATACATAATTAATACCAAAATTTGCATGTTTTAAGTTCAAATGAACTCAATTGAGCAAAGTATCTAAGAATATTTGGTCAAAATAGATATTACTAACCTCAAATCTATCAGGTTTATAATTCTAGATCTATCTTTACCACAATCCAGCATATGTTTTCAAAGAATGTCAATCTTTGTCTAAATGAACACAAAGACTAGTCTAAAACCATGAAGATCACCAACCTTTACATTATTATGATAAAATAAACATAAACACGAAAATATTAAAGTGACCTTTAAATACAATTCATAATAAATAAACAAAGATACTACAAATCTACAAAGAATTGGCCCTCCTTATAGCACCAACAAAGCTTCACTTGTTGATGCCTAAATGTATGCCACATGTGCCCAGAGTGTTTAAGAAACACTTATCATATTATAATTAAAATAATTCTAAGCATGAGTTTTAATTTGTGATAATCCTATTATCTATGGTGGAATAGAGGTATAACAAATGATTGTTTCACAATATTTAAAATAGTTTGTGGTTGGTAGCCACCTTGGCCTACAAATATTTGTAAATAAGGAGATGTTCTTTGATAACTAGAATGAATTGTGTTCAATTATAAGTATAAACTAAGATAAGATGGACATATATAATGAAGATTTAATATAAAATTAATGGTTAAAAAATAATTAAAAAGGTAGGGTAAGGAAGAAAAGAAATATATGATTGATCTTTATTTCAAACATCATGACAAAGTTCAAATGTTTTTCAAGTATGCACTTAAAACCAACATATGAAATAAAATAGCTTAAGCTCAAATCATAACATATATCATGTGAACTTATAAGGAAGATAAGAAATAATTCAAATAATAACTAGGCTTACTTGAAATATTTACTCCTTCAAGAAAATAACTAATGCACATCTACAAATGTAGAGCAAATAAAATGAAGAAAACTAAGGAACCTTGAATTAACCTAGTATTAGCACAAGTTCAAAATTATGATTTCAAAGTTACACACCAAAACTTCAAATTTAAAATTCATAAAGGATAATTGAGATACAATCCATGTAATTATTCACATAACCAAAATGAGATAATCCTTTAAGATTTTTTTCTTGCATTAATTACTCAAAGTTTACACTAGTTTTTGTAGTTCAAAAACTCCCTCCCTTTATAATGGACAATATTCATTTTATATATTTTAAGGAAGTATATCATCCATTTATCTCAAATTAAAAGTGTACACATGTGAAGAATAACTATCCTTTTTATCAAAGATCTAGAATACATTAAACTTTCTAAAATAGACTGACTTATAGGCCATATGCTAACAAGTTAAACATTCCTTTACAAAGTGATATTCTATTTTCAAATTTTTAAAAATATCTAAAAAATAATATTCTTAACTACTTTGTGGGCCCTATGTTGATGAAGACCCCTTCTTATGCTATTAAAGTAATATCTTCTAATATTTTTAGCCAATAAGATTCAAATAAACCATAGGTTCTAGGAATAGCTCAGCTTCCTAATTAGCCATGTCCTTGAGATTCTTTTAAAACCTCTCTATATCTAGTTTGATACCCCTGACATCTCCCATTTTTTCCTTAGATGATAGGAGTAAGCTCATGACTTTATTTTCACCATATGTTGTTTGATTTTGCCCTTGTTTTCTTACTTCTTGCATGAATCAAAAGGTCATATGATTAAACTATTCATCAATTATAAGACCTAGTGGGTTGAGAGATGTGGGATCTTTTGTCAATATTTATAAAGTATGAGATGATCCATCTTCTAGATACTTGAAGTCTCTGGAAAGAACTTTCATTATTTTAGACCAACTATCTAGGGATTCAATCTTATCAACCAATATAGCCATGACCATATTCAAATGTGCCTTGCTAATGGTTCTATAATTTGGGACTAGATTCTTGGATTAAGTCTTAATCAAGTCCTTCACATGGTTACTCAAAGCTTGCCATTGGCCAACTTGGCATGTTTCTTTAGTGATTTACTTCTCTATTTTTCCTTGTCTAGTCTTAATAGCCTTTAAAGAGATAAAGGGTCAATCATGGTATCTTCAAACTTCTTGAATCTGTGCTCATGAATGGATAAAAAAATAGACTCTTTTAGATTCTTGTTTTCTTGCAATAATCCCTTGATCATTACTTCCAAATCATCATTCTGAGCCTGGGTTACTTCAAGGATCTTCTCCTCAAACATTTTATCTTGTCTTATATTCTACCCTTCCATTGGAGTTAGATGAACAAAAGGTTCAATATTATAATAGGTGAACTATTCACATTCAACCATGGCTTTCTTCTCAATTACCCTTTCCATGCTAGTAGTTTCTAGGTTGTACCATACTCCCACTAATGTTTCGATCACTTGAGGAGTAGGTATCTCAACTTTTACTCCTCTTGAATTTATATGAGCATTCATAAATTTTATAGCTAACCCTCCAATGGTAGCCATGCTTCTTTCTTTTTCCTGTTGTTATAATATCACAATCCAAAGATTGAGGTCATCTTGCAAATGGATGTTAATAGACTTTGTGACAACCCAATGATGGTGCATGGATAGAACCTTATGTAACTTGACATATATGAAGTATTCTAGAATGGAGGGCCATGAATTGGATTATCTTCATAAAAATAGTTGATTTCACTCAAATGTTGAGTGAAAATGAACTTGGGTTTCTTCCCTCCTAGTTACACAAGAGTTAGCTCAGCTTTCCTTTTCGGTTGGGCTGTACATGAGACCAAGTCCATAGATAATTACTTTCCTTTTTCATCTTTTGCTTCCTCCTAACTTTTAGACTAAGGTCCTTCCATTTGTTTTTCTTATTCATCTGATTTATAAGATCTAACTAGTGTTTTTAAGGCATCCTCTAATATCTCTTTAGGATATAATGTAATTATATCAATTTTTTCAAATTCTAACCATGGCTCTTCAGATTGAGTTGAAGAAGATGCCACCTTACTAGGTCTTATCTCCTTGTGTCTATTTTCATATGGCCATTATGCAAATTATGCTCCAAGATGTTGTGTCTCTTCTTTTGGCTACATGGAAGGAGGCCTAGAAGATGGCCCTAACAACAAATGATATTGATTAGGTCCCCTCTACCATAGATCCTTAATTAGCTTTTTCTCTCTTAGTAGTTTAGCCTCTAGCTAAATATTATGCTTCTTTAATCTTGCTAAAACTTTTATGAATGAAGAAGTTCTTATGTAAAAATGGTCATAAGTACTAGGATCATGCTCAAAAGTAAATTTTATCCCCTTGGCCTTTATGTGCTTCACAACTTTGTCATAAGGATCCCATTATCTTAATTCATCATGTTAGAAATTAAAAGATTCCCTATGTTTGAAATTAGTTTCCACATTATCTTATTATTGGAACATAGTCCTACCAATGATTAGGTGGAGGGTCTAAAGTAATCCATTTCTCTTTTTCCTATAGAGACCATGTATACCATTGAATATATGGAATGTAACTTCCTATTTGGATAACTTATCTAGGACATGGATTTGTAACCAAAGTGGGGCGCACTGAGTCCCTTCAACCCTAATTATAGTGTAATCTAGAAAAAGCCAAATATCTCCAATGAACTCAACATACATTTTGATCAGAGGGATGACCCTCATCATATGGATCCCTATAATAGTATCATAGTTACATATAAATGGCATATGGTCTCTTTACTTGAATATATGCAATTTAGATTAATACTGAGAGAATATTTGTCTCCCATCAGATGATCATTATTTTAATTTAGAGATTTTGGTTGCGGCTAATAGGGTGTCCAAAAGGTAAGACATCATGTATAAATGGTTTTTGGTCTTCTTTTTTGTTACAGAGAATTGTTGTTTGAAGCATATATTGGTTATTTCTCCAAGAGGGGGAGTAAGTCCCTTCTTAACCATGATATATACAAAAGGGACCCATATTTTTTTGACATAAGTGGTGGAGGGGATGCCAGATAATTTGTTCAACAATGTCATTATCATCCTAATATCAGCCCTAAATTGGGTGATTGGGATTCTTCCATTGAGGTTCAAGATTACTTAGTTTCTTGAGTACAACCATGGGGTGAGGATGGTATTTAGGTCATTCTTACTAGACCATTATTTGATTCTAGATAGGTCCACCTAAGGTTTGGGTAGCTTTTAGTAATGTTCAAAGGCAAGACAAGAGATATATGTAACCATTTTAAAACTACATTCATGTACTATCATATCCTAATCAATTTTGTAGTCTTTAAAAATGGGAACAATAACATTGATAAAATGTAGTACCTCTAGCTTTACTACCACATAGTGGAGGCTCAAGTCATAGTACCTCTAGATGATTGATTCAATCTTTTGATCCTCCCTTATAATGGTTGGTAGCTCTTTAATGGTCTAAGAAATCTTGGACCAATTGTCATCCCTAATGTTTAAGGCTACAACACCATTTGGTGATTTTGAAGACTTTCCATTCTATATCAATGGTCAAATAGAGATTCATGTCTTATTTTTATTGTTTTTAAGCTACCATGATTGTGAGTTTACAAATTTTTCTCATTAGTGGCCTCTAATTTTTTTTTGGATCAGTTTACACTTACTCAAATGGCAATTTGACTCTCTTAATATCTATAATGGTTAATATAGGATTGAGTTAGGGATTTTGTGGATGATAGGGCTTTCTACGAGTCTTTTCTAAGCTTTAATATTGATGGTTTATGCACTTGAGTGAGTTTTTGCCTTAGATTTGATTTAGACCTTAGTATTTATACCTTTATGTTTTTGAGCCCACAAAATCTCAAATTTTGTCATTTTCCAACTATATGGCATCACCATGGAATCTACATGGCACTTTCAATGGTAGAGTATTCATTAATTTTTAAAAACATGATTGTTATCATTTAAAACCTACTTTTTATTTTTCACTATTGGATCTTGTTGCACAAATCATCATGATTCATTGATCTTGATCCTAAAGTTTGAATGTTATTAGATGTGTTTACCATGTTTTCTATAGTTATGACAAGTTTCATTATCGTGAGTCTCCTTATCCTCACAAACATCAATTGACAGTCATGAGGATGTCAAATTTAATCTTACACAATTATATATAGGGGCTAAAATTTGACAGTCTCATATATGTCAATGATGGCCTTGTGGGCATCAATTAATGGTCACAATAACATCAATTTTAAACTTTTGAAAAATAGTAGGTCCCAAAGGAACTTTAAATTTATACACATCATTTGATTCATATCGAGTAAATACAGGTCATCAATTGTGATCTAGGTAGTCGGACATCATTGGCTCCTATAGATAAAAAGATTAAGTAAGCTCAAGACCATTAGTATAACATAAGTCTATAAAACATGGAATGAAGAGCCTTATAAATATTAAAGTCATAACATAAGTTTTATCCTATTTTTTTATTATATTGATAAATACAATAAAACTCCTTACGGTAAAACATAGGTTAAGTCTATATTATAATAAAATGGGACCCATTTGGATCCATGATTATATTGTTCCATTTGATCTTATCACTCATGTGAATGTAGATCATTAATCATGATATGTGGAGCCAAGTGATATTAGTTGAATAATTAGGTATTTGATTTATCAGGTCTTTATCTCTTTATCTAATCATCTTGGATTGATTAAATGTGGGTCATTTATCCTATAAAGAAGCACAAGACTTAAATTAGGACTAAAAAATATAAAGGGATTTAGGTTAAAGTCGTAGGACCAAAGACTTGTTTATGTTAATAAACATGGATGGGCCCTTAGGAATAAGATATTAGTCTAAGTAAATAACATATGAAAAGGACACTACAAATGTTAAAGTTATACCACATTAAAAAGGGCACAAAGGGCTCAAAATATAAAATATATCTAGTGTATAATTTTTAGACCAAGGTTTCTTCATGTTGATAAACATGATGAATCCTTAGTATAAAACTTTAGATAATTCCATAACATATTAAAAATTTCCCACATAATTTCATTCCCACCAAATTTGAATTTGAATGAGGGGTCTAAGTTAGGGTTTCTGAATGAGGCTTTTAGGAAGCCTAAACATGGATTTAATTTGACTTTAAACATACCATATGCTAGTAAAAGGTCAGATTAAGATAAAATCATTAAAGCTATGGATATCAGACATTATCTACCTCCAATGGACATCTGTTAGACCTAAAACTTGAAACAAGAAGATATGTAATTATCAAACCTTAGACAAGGATTAAACTAGAACCATGAACAAAAATAAGTCAACCCAAGTGAAGATGTGGGTGACCTTCAAATATAGATAATGTGCAAACATATTAATGACACTTTGATAAAATTAATATTCATTGTTAAGGTAAAAATTGCACAATTTGACATAAGGGTACCCAATTTTCAATAATAGGGGGTATGTTGACCTTAACACTAGATTATCATTACACATTTACAAGAGGGATTATGATTAACATGAAAAAGATATTCAAATTAGATGTAGTTAAAAATGAATGACCATATTTGAAATAGATAACACATAAACAATCAAATAATTAAGATACCATAATTATGGATCATCTCAATTAATCTAAAAAGTTGGATAAGAATCAAGATTTACACATAGAGACAAAGTCTAGTAGAACTCTTACAAATTTACTATTCATATAAGTAGGTAAAACTCTCCTTCCTTTTAGACTAGAAGGTTACATATATTTATAATCTTAGGACATGAAAGGCCTCATCTCTTTAATATTTTCCTAAAGTTACAATCCAAAAATAGAACCTTTCATTCAAAATCATTTAAATATGCTTGTAGAATTATAATTCGTAGAATAAACTCTCCATCTAAAAATATAATATTCATATACAATAAATAGATTGAGAACTAAATATATGCCTTGGTAATAACATACATATACATAATAGCTTTTAGATAAATGTGTTGATGTGTCACAATTAACTAGATGAGTCGATGGAGTAACTATATTAATAACTGAGGTAAGGACTAACAGCTTTGAAAATATGGGGGATACTAAAAACTAGTTTTTTATGTGGAATTGACCTAGAAGATACTTATTGGTCTTTTAAATCTTTACCTAGTACATAAGCTACATCAAACTCTCTATTATTTCAAAATTGAGTAATGAAGGATTTCATATTTTGATTGCATTTTCCATCAAACTTTAATGTTATACCTTTGAGCTCTTGAATTTTATTGATATATCTTATACTCTTATTACTTTATCCTTTACAAAAGTAACCAATAGAAATAATTCCTCTTTGCTTTTATAAATAGTCCCCTTAACTCCTTGCTTAAATTTGTCTACATCTTCTTAGAAACAATTCTCAAAATTAGATCTATTGATAAATTCTCCATCTTATCTAATTACGCTTGTAACTCTCATGTCCCCAAAAATATATGGTGTCTCACTCTCATGATGGATAAAATGACCCAATAAATTCTTCATTTATTTATTCTAATTTAAAGAAACATCCCTTTTATCAATCACATAGTTCATACACCAAGAAGCATCAATGTTGGTCATGAGATTCAACTAATTGAAAGAACTAATCAATGAGGAATTAACTAGGAAAATAAATCTCCTTTATACATCCTTCATCTCATTATAAAGTGTACAAATATTTACTCTATTGGCCTAATTTCCTAATCTAGAAAACCTTGAGGTTATACAAAATATTGTACATCTTAGTGGTTTCACATTGAACATAATCGATAACATTTCACAGGGCCTATCTACTTTACATTTACTACCATATTTTTAATGCTTCCTCTATTATTTGATGCATTTCTTTCATTCTCACCCCTATTCAATCCATAAAAGTGTTGAAATCCTCAATATATTATGTGTCATTGGGATTTCTATTAGGATTCTTTGATAAATAGAATAATTTATCTCTTTGTTCAAACTCCACTTCACCCTTTATTTTTAAGTTCTCCATCTTCCTCTTCCTCACTCTTTTAATAGTCCCACTCTACTTATATAACTAAGTGGAAACTATGGGGAGCTCAATTAAGATCAAATTCTATCTTTCATCCCTAGATTTTTGCATCTCTCTCACCCATTGGGGAATAATAAGTTCTTCTTTTTTAACTTATTGAGTAGGGTCTAAGGATGTAAAGTGTGGAGTGGTTATTAGAAGGGATGTAATCAAAGTGTTTTTAAGGGATGCACTTTTTTGAATAACAATTTGGGGAATTTTATGTCCAATCTTCTCCCATGGAGATATTTCTTTCATATGGGTAACTTTAGCCTAGAATATAGTAAAACCTAAGGTTAACTTCCATAGTCATTATTTATGTTGTCATGGTCCATGGGTGGGGCATGGGTAACTCAATTTTGGGCAAAATTTTCTTGGGAACTAGGGACTTCCTAAGACTGAAAATAAAAATTGTGACCAAGTTTTCAAAATGAACTACCTTGGGAGTTCTTATTAGTCTAGGAGATGAAAAAATATTAGAATCAATAGTAGTACTAACAAGACTAGATGATATAACCCTATGAATAACTGAAGTTAAAATCATAACTAAGATCTATATGATAAAAAAGGACATTACTATAAGGATTGGTGTTAAGGGTTTATATAGACTAGTTGATCCCAAAATAGGTAATGACCATGCACTAGCAGTGGTGGATAACTCTAGTTAACTATGGCACAAGAGGTATGGTCACCTCGGTTATGATCACTTACATACATTAAGTTAGACTAATATGGTAAATGTAATGGTTTATATTCAAAATAGTCATAATGTACGTTCAGGATGTCAAATTGATAAGAATGTTTTAGTTTCATTTGACATTGATAAGCAAGAGAAAATTCATAATGCATTGGATTTGGTATATGTGGGTTTGCATGGTCCAATGTGGACACCATCTATTTTTGGATATTTCCACTACTTATTATTTATTGATGACTTTTCTATGAAAATGTGGGTTTGTTTTCTACATAAAAATTTAGAATGTTTCTCTAACATTGTTACTTAGAAAGCTATGGTAGATAAACAGGGAGGGAAATAGGTAAAGGCTCTAAGATTTTTTAAAGGGCATGAGTTTATCTCTAGGAAACTTAAATAATTATGCAAGGAAGAATGAATGTTCATGTAAAGTTCTTCATAATATAATGATGTCATGGCAAGGCAAAAAATGATCATGATGGAGATGGCACGATGTATAGTGGACACCCAAAATATACCATATCAGTATTGGGTAGAAGCTATCAACACTATAGTTTTTATCTTGAATAGAAGTCCCTATAAAGTTATGAAGAATGTAACATTAAAAGAGGCATGGTAAAAAAACACCAGATGTAAGTAATTTTCATGGTTTTGGATCTATTTCTTCTATATTGGGTAAAGAATACATGTTTGTTGGCTATTGTGAATACATGAATGCATATAGGTTAATAGATGTTTCTACATATAGAATTTGGTGAGTATGGATGTACTTGTATATGAGAAAGTACCATTATTTTCTAATAATGGTAAATCTAATAAAATTAATGTAGTGTTTATGTTTTTAATGTTTCTAGAATAATTTTTGGTACTAAAGTTGAACAGGGTTCAAAGATGGAAAAACTAGAGGAGTTAAGTTCTACTGATGAAAATAGTGTTTGTAACACTTCATTTTCAAATCAAGAAGACAAACACAAAATGCCTAAGTAGTACCATACCACTATGAAGGATGTTTGAAAGGATGAATTGCCTTATTTAATGGAAGGGTAATATCCAAGGTCAGGAAAAAGGGAAGTACAAGGTGAAGAGTAAATTAATTTTTCTCTTACTATTATTTCAAGGGTATTCAAACCAAGCACAATTTTAAAGACCAAATTCAAACCTAAATAGAAGTGTTCCAGAAAGGTTAGTAAAAAGGAAGGGGCATAAACAAAGAACAAAATAGTGTTTTGCATAATAAATTTCCAAAAATTATACAAGAATGGAGAGTAGTAGGTATTAAGTTGTGAAAAAATCTTCACATGAATATACCTCATGGGACATGCTATGTTGTTTAGTCTTGATGTATATTCTAAAGTTTTTGTTGGACTTGATCACTCTAACAAATAGGTAAATCATGACACATACAAGACATGAAAAATATTCAATAAATAATAGAATCCATTAAACCCAATAGTTAATACCATTTCCTACACTATTTGGTAGTTGTAGTGGCACATTACCATGTAATCTAGTAAGATGGATTGGAAACAATAGGGAAAATTGGATACATCACTATAGAGGCAACAAAAATACACCTTGGTTGAGTTTTGTATAGAATCATACTCTTGTAATAATGAATAAAATAATTGGTTTAGTCATTAAGGGAGGGTGTTAGATTAATTAAGCTATATTATGAAATAATGTAACATTATGTTTTACATAATGTTATTACTTAGGTTAGTAAAATTGTTTGTTTGTTAAATGATATATTTATGCCTTTATTTATAGTTTTTATACGTAGGCTTGTCTTTAGCCTTATATAGAGTATAAGTTATAGAGGTTCCTTTTCTATAGGGAACTTGTTGTAACTATGATTTTGCCTATTAAATAGGATTTTATAATGTAATGAATATGTGCTTATGTATTCTCAATATATCTAATAATATCTACATTATAAACTAAATAAAAAATGGAATATAATACCTCATTAATTCTTTGAAATTTTCTTGTGTGAGGCTAACTAATGTTTCTTCCATTTTATGCTCACCCAAAATAAAAACCTTTTCCTTTTCTAGCTCAGCCTATTCATCACCTAGTTATGCAATTACCATTTCTTGGTCTTCCTCCTAAAAAGGATAGTCAACAAAAGATATTAATTATTTAGCTTCCTCTTCTTCTTCTATAAGTTCCATTACACCCTATGCATCCTTTTCCTCTTTCTCTTCACTAACATCCTCTATAATGGGGAGACCAAGTGATGGTATTTTTTTATTTTATTATATTGGGAGTCAATAGGAAAGTCTTTGTGATTCCTTTGATATGTGTAGATGGTTGGAGTGGAAGGTGGATGAGATGGTAGAGTGGTTATAGGAACAACTATAGTAGGAAGTATGACTGAAGGTGATGAAACAGATGAAGTGGAAGGTAGAAGGATTACCTAGGGAGACTTAAGAGATTAAGGAGAGTCTGGAGTAGTTAGAATGAAATGGAAAGCCGTCTTTAAGAATTAAAAAAGACTTACTTAGGTAAAACTGGTAAGGGGAGACAAATGAGTCATTAACAAATTCCCCTTCCTTTATTCAACTAAAGAAACTAATGACATATCCCTTGTAGTAGTTATGCCCAAAACATAAATATGGGAAGATATTATTGTATAAGGAATTTGAGGACCTCGAATACAACTCAAAATTTCCCTTCTAAGATAAGAATTAGATTCTCCTTCACTACTATATCCATCTAGTTGATCCTCTAAAAGTTCTATTAAAGGGGAAGGAGGTTGATCATATGGCTGAGAATATTTTGGTGGAGATGGATACCATTGCTGACTCAATGTATTTTGTGCCTCTTATTATATTTCCTCATCATTATATTTTAAGGCTTAAGTGATACCATAGGAATTAATTTATCTTTCATCCTTTTTCATACCTTTGAATCAACTGATGTATTCAAGAACATCTAATCATGATCATACCCTTGGTGATCATATAAGATGTGCACTTTCTTGTTTTCCTAAATAGAGTTAAGATACCCTCTTACTTTCCTATAGGCTTCCCATTCCATGAAAAGTGTAATCTATAAATTATATTGAGTTATAGCTTTACCAGCTTGAATAAAATTTGGCATGAACATGTATTGATGTTTCCCACTATTCAAATGAGTATTTAAATAGTAGGACAAATTCCTTTGACCTAATTCCTTAAAAATGTTTTTAAAGACCTGATATTCAATTTCCTATTCCAATATAGTGTTTTTAACATGATGTATAAGTATTAAGGGAGATGTCCTTATCCCTTCTATGTGGATGACAATTACATGTAGACATAACCAATAGTTCCCATATTGCTCAAGCTCTTTATCATGTTTTTTTATAATTTCAACTTTTGAATTGCCTTTAATTACCTAATATATATTAAGATATACCTCATTGTATATCTTCCTAATTTAATTTCTATATCTATGAATGAACATGAAACTAATGTATTCTCTGACCTTGTTTGCTGAATATTCATATGGGGATTTCCACTCCTAAAAATAGGGATTATAAATTGTTGCCATCACTAAGTCCAATGGGTAAGACATCATATAGAAATTATTTTTAGAGGGACTCTAATCAAGGTGGAGCACTTGTGATTTTAACCAGTCACTTATAATCTCTCCAAGTGACACCAACTGGCTAGACGTTAGGAGTATATCTAAAAATGGAACCCATTCAACCTAAATATATGCAATATTTGGGAAACCATATAATCTATTAAAAAGGGCTATAGTTATTTTAATTATATGACTTAATTTGATAATTTAATTGGAAGATATATCTCCTTTAGGATTTATTATATGACATTTTGCAAGCTATTATTTTAGCTATCCATCTAATGTGTTGTGCTCAAGCCAAACATTAGTGGAGACATGATTATATGTAGTCTTAGGATATAGAAACCTAAGGTATCTCTAAAATGCCCCACATAAAATATAATTTAAATCCTTCTTAACTCTCTCAATATGTATAATATCTCTAGTAATGGTTTCATTTAATAAATAAAAAATCTAGGAGGTTGATACATGACATTACCTTAAGTTTGGATGCTACCTGGTAAAGTCCTTGCTCTCTGATTGGTATCAAATCATCAACATATTTCTTGGATTTTGGAATGAGTTAATCTTTGGCAGAGTATGGTTGGATATATTCCACCTCTTCCTAGAAAATTGAGTAATGTAAAATCTTGTAATTTTATACACACTTCTCGAATACTATATATTTATATTATGCTAATCTCAAAAATGAATATGGGGAGGGTAATAAGGGCTTAACCTATTTTGATAAAGAGGATATTATTATCCTTTAGTAATTTTAATTATCTACATCTCCCAACTAGTTTATTTTTCACTTATTAGATGATGAAAATTAGGACTCACTTAGCATTGGGAAAGCTCAAAAATGCACTTGTTTTATTGAAAGAGTAATGAAAAATTGAAATTTACTTAGTGTAGATTTTGAATATATCATTCATAGGCCTAAGTATTGAATGTATTCATGTCCATTCAATTTAGACAATGAATTTATGAATTATTATCCATTTCAATTTAAATTATTTAGTCAATTTTGGTAGGTGTACATACTTTCTAAATGGCAATCATTTGTTAGGTTTTCATGTCTAGTGATTGTTTTAGAGATAAATATCAATTATTCATTGATTTTATCTATTACCATGATGTCAATATTATTTTTTCCTATTTTTTTTGTGCCTCCTTTAGATAATTCCACTTGTCAAGTCTTCATTAACTTGACCTTTTATATTTATTTACTATTTTGCATAGGTCTCATGGTAGTGAGTTTACGTGATCAATCCACGTGACATGATCTTATAACTTGAGATATTAGACCATTATATTGGTATACCTTTCAACCATAAATATTTTCCTTTATTTGGGTTAACGTGATTAATACATGTGGAGTGATCTTGGGTACCAGGATAACACAAAAATGCAAAACCATTATAATACAGACCAAAGAATATTATAACCCTTTTTTTAGGTCTATTTTAATGATAATATGGTAGGTGAAAATTGATTAGAAGTCAAGAGGATCAAGAACATTAACACATGTTAATGTGGAACCTTTAGTCTTTACCAATAAATAGATGAAGTCTCCATGTTTCCACTTTAGCAAAAATATGTTACATGATAAGTTCATAGAGCACAAGAGCTCGAAAGACTTAAAATTTTAACTATCTCCCAAAGCTCCATTTTGAATACTTAGTGAGGAATATTTAAAATTTTAATAGCATGAAAAATTCAAAAGACTTGGACCATGTAACACAAAGGTATGGGCCTGATTGTATAATATTAACAATCCTCAGCCTATAATATTACGATCCAAAATATATAAATTATGAGATATAAATATTAGTATCATTACCTCATAAATTATAACATCGACCTTGAAACAAAATTCCTTAAAACCTAAGATTCAAAATAACTCAAGATACTAGTTTAAACTTAGATTTTCATAATTTAAACTTATGTAATATTGGATTCTATGGGAATAAGCCTAGATTTCAAATGAATTACAACCAATTCATATATGTTTAGGCTCATATCTCCATAAATAAATATATTACAATAATGGGTCCTTGTCATAAAATTTAAAAAAATGGCATGTGTGTGTTTCATAAAACAATTATGTGATTGGTTTCATGAGAAACTCAATTAGGAAAATTAAAATTTTAAATAACATGAGTTTTTCCCAATTGTGTTTATAATTATCAATATTATTTAATAGATTATCCCATGCAACCAAGTGAGTGATTCATTGTATTGTCCATATCAAGTCTAAAATGAGACCAGGTTGTGGAAATTACACTAATGGGGATTGATATGTCATAATTCAGTGATCTAGTAAACAAATCAAGAAATTAATTTCAATAGGCACTAGTTTATGTAAATTTGAGTCAAAAATTACATTAGGTTTTCACAATGGTATTTAGGGGGCTCAAAATTCCTTATTAGAGTTCTACATGCAACCAATCATATGATTGCTTGCACAAGGTAATAACTTAGGGCATGTCAATTATAAAATAATTTTAGGTTGTCATAATTATTTTTATGGAACTTTATATTCATTAATTAAGTATCACACATAAGTAGTCGATAATTTATTTTCACAATACACTCAAATATAGAAAATTGAGTTGAAAATCATATGACCAGATTGAGTGGAGATTGAAACTAATTGTAAAATGAATTTTATGTGTAACTGATCTAGATAAAATTAATATAAAAATGGAGATGTGTTCAAAAATAATGTTTCACATCAATAATTATAAGTATCAAAGAGTGACCATTTATTTTCCTAATTCCTACATCTCTACGAGCTTAGTAGATGTAAATCTCAAAGACTAGTGCTAATTTTTTACCTAATAAAAAACATAATTTATTTATATAGGAAAATAATGATGTGATTGAGAGATGATTTTTTATGGAGTGATTTTTTTTTTAATTATCCAAGTTTCACCTAAACCTTATAAAATGTGTGAGGACAACTATCACATTAAATATTCATGATAAATTATCCCATTCTAATAATACTACCTAAGATGGACCTAACATCTTGAGGAAGATAAAAATAATATTGATAAACTAAAATGAGAGAATAAATACTAATAGAATATTTAAGGTGATAAGAATAAAAACAAATATAATACACAAAAGATCATACACCACACAAGATTTCACATGAAAAACATTTTCAAAAAATAACTAGCATAGTAATATTTTTTGATATTGTATTTAATTATCCATTTTGCAATATAATAAAGTGCTTCTTCATTTTGATTTTCAACTACTATATGTCAGACTATATATATATATATATATATATATATATATATATATATATATATATATATATATATATATATATATATATGGAATCATTAATATGTTATTACAATACCATGGGATATAAAAAACATGAGTTGAAACCATCAAATATATACCAATATGGTCCTAAAATTTGCAATAGGACCTATTATGACTCTAAAGTCTATTAGAGTGAATGTTATTGATAATATACATGTTTTTCTCAGTAAAATGTTAATAAAACATACACACCATCACTACCCCACCCGTTAATATAAAATAAAGTGATGTGGTAAAAGAGAAATGATTATTAATCTCAAGGTCCTAACAATTAGGCCTAATAAGGTACCCATATAAATTTTTTTAAAAAGGTCTTAGGAATTTTTATGAATTTTGAAAAAAAAAAAGATGTATCTTTAATTATTTGAAATATTAAAATTAGAAATAAATTATTCCAAAACATTTTTTAAATTTAAAACTAAAATCGATGGATTTTTAAATCAAAAAGAGATGGCTCAAACATTATTCTAAATTTTGAAACCAACCTTGCATATTTATCATATTTAATAACATAACATACATTGCAAACATGAAAACTAAAAAACTCCCTATATCAGCTCTGAATTTTTGAATCCAAAAAGAAATCATTTCCATTTATCTCTCAATGACTAAAATAATTTATATATAAAAAAAACTAGAAGGAAAGGTTATTTTATCTCAAGGCCTATTGTATTGTGTTCATTCTTTTATTTTAGAGTATATGGTGATGTTAGAGAGTATGTTAAGAATCTATGTTTAGTGTAAGTTTTCCCTAACATTGACCTTGACTTCAAGTGTATATTTTCCATTTTTTTTTAATTTCAATTTTAGATCTAGTTGTCATAGCTAATTTATAATAAATTAAACATCATTTTTTCAAAAAATTTAATGTGTTCAATGAATTTGATGTGTGTGAATATGACATGTGTAAATATTGAAATTTGAAGAGAAACATAACTTCATCTATGCCAATTGCCATTAATTTTATATCATTTAAAACTTAAAACAGAAAATGTGGAATTCAATTAATATTTTCATATATAATACAATGAACATATTCATATGGAAATAAATAGATTTTGATTACATTGAATAAAAAGTTCATAATTGAGAAATAAGGTGAAAAGGTATGAAGATTAATTTTGTAATAATAATGGTTACTTCATTCTAATTAGATTTATGGGTTTGGAATTACAATCAAGTGAGTTTTACTATATATAGTTAAAAAAAATCTAATAAGGAATGCCTCAATTAAAAATGTCAACATTGGTATGTAAATACCATTTAAAAAATAAAAATCACATTTATTCATAAATTTATTCCAAACTAAGGAAAATTGTTTCCAAAATGAGATTTAATTATTGAGATTGTGTTTAAATCAATCAATATTATCTAATTGTGTTCTCTATATAAATAATTTAAAGACTAGTTAGTTAGGGAACTTATATCGATAATATCAAGTTGAAAATGACATTATGTTGTTTTAAATGATTTTATGTGATTGAATATGATGATAAAATATTCCATGAAAAAACTAATTGATTGGTTGCACTCAAAAACTAATTAGGGCATATCAATTATAAAATGACACTAGGTTGTCTAAATTAAATTTTAGGGCCTCGATAACTTTTAATTGAGATCTCTAATTAACAAATGAAGTGATATGTTACATGAAGTATTCAATTTAGTGAAATCATGTCTAAAATGGCATCAAGTTGTAATTTTTTTGGCAGCCTGGTATGTCATAATTGAGTGCATCATGAAAAAAATAAACAAATTCATTACACCATTGATTAAATTAAGTAAAATTGAGTCAAAAAATACATTAGGTTGTTTTAATTATTTTTAGGTTCCTTAATATGTCCTAAAGGGTTGTACGATGTAACCAATCGAGTGACTAGTTGCATGAGGAACTAAGTTAGGCAATATGTTGTCTAAAGTGACATTATTTTGTTGTAATTATGTTTAGGGTATTGATATTCCATAATAAAATGCCCCATTCAACCAAGTGAGTTATTATTTACATGAGGGACTAAATTATGTGAAATTTAGACCTAAATAATATTAGTTTGTCACAATTATGTTTAGTAGACTCAATATTCCATAACAAAGTACTCCATACAACTAATCAAGTGATTTTTTTATACATGGAACTTAATTAATGAAAATCAAGTCTGAATTGACAATATGTTCTCACAATTATGTCTATGGGATAGATATTACCTAATTTAATGTTTCATAAAATCAAACTATAAACTAGTTATATGGGTCATCCAATTATTCTGAATCATGTTTGAAATATCATTTGGTTATTACAAAAAAACATTGGGATTGATATTCCATAATTTAGTTCATATCAATCTAATGGAGTGATTGGTTTCATAGGTCATTAAATTATGGAAAATAAAATCCAAAATTAAATTTTATAATTTAAATTATGTTTAGTGTATCCTCTAATTGAGTGCCCCATTTAACCAATTAGGCAATTGGATGAATGAGACACAAAATTAGGTAAAATTGATTCTAAAATAATATTATATTATTTTAAATGTATATAAGGACATTTAAATTTGATAATAAAGTTACCCATGAACCAATTATAGATCCTAAAATTTAATTATTAAGTGATTGATAGTGTTTAAACTTGACATCCTTATGTTGCTTGGACAATTTGTCATCCTGATAATTCATAATCTATATGGGATCTATTTAAACCTAATTTGGAATGTGGATCCTACATGGGTAGATATCTTTAATAATATATAAATGACAAAGCACAAGGGTGATAATGAGATCTACAATAGTCTTATTAAATGCTAAACTCAGATACAATAAATGTCTATTTTATTAAACTAAGTTAGGCAAAAATAAAAAGTAAAATTATGCTAAAAATGAGAAATGATAAATAAATAATTTACTTAGTTGGTTTTTATGATAAAAAAATATATCAATATCAAACATGTATTAATTAGAGTGAAATAAGATTATATAATAATCACCAAATTCTAGATTGAGTGCCTTAGGAGCTATAGACACTAGATTCAACACTAGACATTAGTGTCAATGCTAATGTCTAAACTAAATTTAGTTTTATTGTATATAATACCTAATATAAAAGGATGAAACCACCTATAATATTTTATATTTATCTTAAACTTTGATCTAGTACATTTAGATATGGGTCATTGATTATCTCTCCTCATGAAATGGTAAAACCCTATATCTTCATTTTCATGGTGACCTCAAAAAAAATGAGTTAATGGGCTCATGGTGTAGACTAAGACCAAATAACCATATATAAATGGGTTTTGCCTATATATCCACTAATATTAAGAGGGCCTCAAAATGGTGTACTTATTTCCTCATGTGTTATCTTATGTGTGCACAAGGATGTAATATGTGGAAAGCAAGTACAACAGTGACCTAATTTGTAACTTGAAAAATCAAGCCCTTGTGTTACTCCTTTAGTACTTCCTAAATGTACATATGCAATCCTTATGACTAATATGGAAATAGGTATAAATATGTAATATTTTTCTCAGTTTAATGATCTTTGAATGATCTTTTGGATGAATGTTAGGTGAGGAATAAATCATGAGTTATTTTGAATATATACCACTCCTATCAAGAAATGTCTATCATTAAATAGCTCTGGTTGATGATTAGGATACATTTAGTTTGAAAAATCAATATCTTTAGGGTACTAGACACCTATATTTGGGTATGACACTAACATCAACACATGGGTTTGGGATTGAAGCTTATATCCTAGTAGTTATAAAATAGGTATAGGATTAGAGCATATAGGGGGGAAATCATACTTTAAGAATTTTGGGCAAGATAGAAGGTATGGTTCATCAACATAAGACCATTAAAACCAAAAGATATGGAAAATTGCAAAAGATAGAGTAGATGTGAGAATTTTAAAAGTGGGAAAGGTTCATAACTAAGAGGAACAATGAAGGTCTAATTTTTTTGATTGTAAAAGACTGAAGTGTTATATAATTCATAAATATCCTATATTTATCCCCACCTTTAATATAGTAATGAAATTATTTGTTTAAAGGAGAATAAATGTATACAAAGGTGTGTATAACACACCTTGCCTTTACGTGATCCCAACTTAGTAATTTTTTGTGACTAACCTGTAACCAAGAACATGTTACAATATATAACCATTGAAAATAATATGAAATTAAAAGTATTAAAAATATTTAAATTTAAATATCAAGGTTTAGGACTACACCTTTGTGTCAATGCAACCACCTTATCTATTGTCCAATTTATTTAAAAATATTTATCATTGTGAATCTATGAATATTAAACTAGGAAATATCTATGAAAATTAAACTAGGAAATATATATATAAATCTAGAAAATTCATATATAAAAATAGATAGAGATATATTGGAAGGAACATGCCCTTAACCTTTGGGAAAAGGTGAGTTGCCACCTAATAGTTGAGATTAGCTCAACCATGCAACCCAATCATAATTATAACCTGGTGAGCAAGAGTGAAAAAATTTATCCCATACCATATATTTGGTGAGGCTATATGATGTAATCAAGTCCAACCTATAAACTTGGAAATATTGAATGATTTAATCACCTCAACCATACCAAAAACAAACCAACTACTATGAGAGATTGGATCAATATAGTTTGTAACAATCCAACTTAGTGGGTTATGATAGCTCATATAAGAGTTTTGAAATATGAAACTGATTTATATTTTTAAATATATGTAAACATTACATAGAATATTTAGATTAGCTATGTCTCATGCTGAAAATTTGTATAGAAATGATACCAATAAATAGAATTATACCATAATTATATATCTGAATCATATGACTATGTGCTTTGGCAAATTTGGAATTTTTTAAAAGTGTGGTTAGTATGTTACATTAACATTTCCTCATTATATATGGGTAAATATTAAAATAAGTGCTAATGTGGAGGACATGTTTCCAAAACATGCCCCCACTGAATCTAGGCATGTCAAATACTAAATAAGTGCGGAGAACATTATTCTAAATCATGCCTACACTAAATTTGAAAGTTGTACTAAATTTCAAATACATGACTATGTGATATTGCAAAAATAATACACACCCACCCCCTTTGATGTGAGGGAAGATAAGAATTGGTAGTTACCTAACCTCAAAAGGAGAAGATAATTGAATAATATGTGAATGGAATCATGTAGCATATAGAAGAACACATCTTGATAAATTTATTAGTAAATCACATAGAACAATGTCATGAAATGAAGGCATAAGATGCATGATAATAATTATATAAACATTTAGGTATGAATAATACAAGCTCAAAAATAAAACAATCTCACACACACGATCACTCAAATGTAATTCAACATAAAATGGTCCTAAAAAACCATAAACAAGGGGCATTTTCAAATGACACAGTAAAATGGACATGACTTACTAAAAAATCTACAAATAAAATAGTGACATGTTCAAATATCCATACAACAAGAAATGTTGTATTCAAATGTTAAATAAAACACACATATGCCTTGGGGCCATAAATGAAGGAGGATATTCAAAATTTCAAACAAATAATGAAATATCAAGGCAAGACATTCAAGGAAGGTTATAAAGGAAATAATAATTAACCAACATAAACATATCATAGTATCCCAAGGATCAAATGTATTAGAAAACAATTTCTAGTGCATAGCATATCAAGTACCCTATGAAATATATAATCATGGATAAAAACATGTGTAATTACATATAAGCTCAAACATGATAATGGAGTACTAATATTGAACCATATAGCCTGTGAGTATCAAGATCAAAGAAGTATATTCCCCTAACGTGCACATGACATTATCAAAGGTAAATCTCCATATCATAAATAAGAATATATCATGTATTTGTGTATTCATATATCACACTCAAATATAAGTATGAAACAAATGTATTTAGAAGTAATTGATATGCCATTCATCAACATGAAACTAACATATAGATTACAAGGATCTATTACAACACATTTATTTAGGAAATATTTTTAAATTTTTGATGTTTTTTTTTAAAAGTATTTTTGTAAATATGAAGAGGAAAGATCATCCTATGATATCATCCAAATTATGGTAATAGGTATCTCCCCACTTGAAACCTAGTATAAGGAATTAGTGTCACTACCAAGGACCATATATAGGCATCATATCTATCAATGTAGTATATGTGATGATCTTTGTATGTATAATATAAATCTTAGGTTGTGAACTAGTAGTATAAGCAATAGGGTTTTTTAGAACCCATCTCTAAGTTCTTTGTCGTCTATTTTTAATAATAATAGTAAAAACATGTTTAGGTGTTATGGATGTCTAAATATGGTATGTAATAGAAGATGAGGATTTCATAGAATCCATTGTATGTCTTTGATGAAATGGTCCCTCAAGTATTGATCACCTAAAAAAGGGGATTTTTTATTGCTTACCCTTTTTGGGTGGATTACCCTTAATATGTTTGATAATTAGTTTTATGGGTATAAATTTTTCATCTCTAAGATGATGCACATATGGAATTATGAAAACCATAAATACTTGATCAACAAAAATGTATTTAACACACCCATGCACTATAGAAGGTACTGCTCAAAATTTTTAGATCCAGGATCTTGATAATAACATATCAAATATTCTTATGGAATGTATAACTAAAAATGTAAGAACCACATGTGGGAGACTAACCTATAAAATTAGGTCAATATCATTAGGAACCTTCTAGGAGGTCCCATTACATGCTCTAATTGATATAGTAGAAGGATGCAAATTAAGATGAGTATAACATAGATGTGTAAATAATTTCGTGGTACAAACATTTTATCTTTTGCCATTATAAATCATTACATTGTGTATATGTTGGCTTTTAAGGAATGATCAAATTAATTAAAAATGAAGATCAAAGTCATCATCCTAAAACTCATTGTCATTGAAGGTAATATAAGGTCTCTAAACCATAAGAGGTGTATGCCATACATGCATACCAATAAGCCCATCCAATGGGTGCTCATAATGTGATAGAGGAGGATGTGAACTATATCCCATTTAAACTTTTCATTCCTTATTAGACTTATATTGCAAAGGATTATTAAATATATATTTTCTTTTAAGATCACCAAGTTGTGAACCTAATTCCATTGGAGGATCATCAAATATAATCTTTTGGTCATAAATGAGCTCTTTGATATTATGCTCCAAGGTAAATAATATATCTATAGTGTGCCTTGGTTTATGATGATAATCATAATAAGATTTTACATCATAAAATTTGGGTATTGTTATCACTTTGGATTACACCCTTGAGTAGAGGTGTTTTAGATTTGCCTCATCTAGCTGATATAATGTGATCACCTCTAGGTGTGGCTAGCCTATATAGTGAGTCAAACCTCTAGTTTTTGGGCTAGCTCCCTTAATGGATCATCTAGTCTCATTTACTAAACCTACTACTTGTCAATGAAAAGAGATAAAAATATGCATGAAATAAACCTAAGTTATGGTAGGTGATGCACCAACATGTTGTGTCCACTCTATTTGACACTTCAATAATAGTTGTGAACAATACAAGGACTAGTGACTAAATTACTCTCTCCTAGAGACTCATAATAATAAATTATTCACAAGGAGGATATGATATATTATTAAAACTTTTGGGTGATGAATGGGAGGTTTATTTCAAGACACTACCAAGTAGATTCTAGTCTAAGTAGAACCACCAACACTTTCACACACCATATGAGTTTTTTAGAATGATATCCTAGAAAGTAGGTGAGAATAAGGACCTATAAATGGAGATAAGACTATAAAACTTATGTAAATCAACAAGTATAAAACACACTAAACTATCATGGAGAATCTGAATTAGTCCTTATATTAATTCAAAGGTTATAAGGTATAATTTGGACAGAGTTTCTTCTTACCCAACTAGGGGATGCTTATATTGGATTTTCATCCTTAATTTATAGAACATAAGGGGGAAAGAAAAGGATAAAGTGTCATTGAAGTGTGAAATAGAATCCATGATTACCCTCATTAACTCAATAATTAGTTATCAGTCATGAATAAAGATTAGTAACAATTCCATGATCTCGCACATATGTTGCCTTAGCTACAAAATGGCTTTTAATGAGTCCTTAGATATAGATATATGGTGTATTGTCTATTTTTGTCATATTTTACCCCATGAATATTCCATAAACCTTATAACTAATCCTTTTCATGTAATGGGAGGTCATTATAAGAGGTGGTTACTTGTTTAAACCTATCCATTACTGATCTAGCTAACACCATCCATGCAATTCCCAATCCATTCAATGTATTATTCTCATAGTGGGTGAGAGAAATGGGACATAGAGGATTTTAGGTGAGTTATGAGTTTGATAATGAATTGAGGAGGTTGGTACAATAATTTTTCTACCCTTCAGAGTCTCATCACCATGTGGATAGGAATTTCAACATTCTTTCCTTGATACACATGAAGGTCATCTCATCAACTAGGTTGAAGTATTCTCATTAGGATTATCTAAAATAATGTGGTAGTTTGAGATTGATTGTTTAAATATAATCCTACCTCTGTGTAGGCCCAAGATGATTTATAATCAATCATAAACCTCAACATGTTTAGAATTGTGAAAATAGAACCGAAACTAGGTATTAAAAGTCATTTTCTTGCATATTTGGCCTCAAAAGTGCTATATTTATATTATCAAGAGGGTATAAAAATTTGTTTAGGTGATTTCATGATGTTTTTATGGTTTGTCATGGTTTTTTGAGTCATTATTAATATTTTCTTTTCTATTGGGTTCTTGACTAGGGTTTTAAAGGGTTTAGAGTGGCCTATTATCTTAACGATGATTCATAGATTATAAGAATTATATTGAGAACTTAATGCCACGAATTTTGATCACATATACCCCTTAAATTTTACCTAATAATTCCTACACCCATGTACCTTGTATGGTAAGGTCTAAGTAGAATTTGGTAGCTTTTGAGTGTTTACTAGGCATCTCAAACATGCTAGCAGTGTTAAGGATTGTTCATAGAGCTACCCCCATGAAATTAATTATCTCTAACATGGATAATAGGTAAATAGGTTTATAAAACTTACCCTAAGATAAATATACCCCATATATTTTTCCATGTAAGATATGAGCATTTGAACTAGTATCTTGAAATGGTAAACTCAGGTGATGGAGTTCAAGGGGAGTAGTTAGACCAAATTGATAATTCCCCTACCTTATTATACATACAACACCTTCTTAAAGACCAATAGTATCATAATATATATTATTATGGATTTAGGTGTGACTAAGGATCTTGAACATTTCACAAGAACAAATTTGGGTCTTAGAGGCTTTAAGGAGTGTTTTACACCTTATAGTCCTAAACTGAGCCTCAAGACCTTAGACCACCTATAGTTGTATTAATGACTTGAGGGTATTATTTTCACCCTTTTTTATCCAATTTAAAACTATGGCATAATTTCACAACTTCTCAGACCCCTATCTTTGTCCTTCTTCCCTTCTAGGTCTGCCATGACCATCTTTGGCCTAGTCTCTTTGCTCAGACTAGTTGATGCCAAACACCTGAGTGGTCTTGTTTCCTTCCTTATTATTAAAGGATTTTCAACACCCCATGTGAATTAATTCAAATATTTTTCAACACTTATTTAGGTTTTATTCTTATTACTCTTATAACAACATGCTCTCCTGGTCACACACATAAATAGGCTTGTGTTATGAACCCTCAGTTAGGACTTGGCAACTCTCTTAACCTAACTCTATTTTTAAAGATTTTAAAGGCAATACAAATGGCATAAAACCACTGTAGTACCCATTTCATAGAGAGTGTTTCCTTCCTCTATCAAACCAACATAGCTATCCCATTTTATTAGGTAGATTTTAATACATTAGGGTGATTTCTTTATGTAGAGTTAGAGGAGTATTGAGTTAGTTTTTTTAGTCATCCATTCATGTCTCCTTTATACTTAAAAAACATAACCTTTGTATTCTAACCCTTTGTTTTATCTCCCCTATTCATGTGTATATAAAATTTCACTCCCATATTTGGAGACAACCTACTTATAGTCCTATAGGTGGTGATCAGGGGCAAACTCTTTTAAAATTGGACATGAACTTGACCTTTCAAACTATGTTATTAGATTATTGACAATGTCCACACCTAAAAGTGTCTCTTCTCTTATAGTTCCATTGGATTTTAATTGTATTATATAGAATTTTGGTCTCACTCTCACCCTCAAGCTTGTGTATGATCACTTAGACATGTAGGTACATCATACAGTCTTATGAAATTCTCAAGTAGTTAACCAAAACCTATTATGAGATAAAAATAACCTGATAAGGTCAATACATAATAGATATCTTTTGGAAGACCTCAGGTGGACTATCACTCCCCATTAAAGAGCATATATTAAGGCCCTAAACATACATATCTATATACTAAACAAATTAATGCATTTGGAACTAGTGAAATAGGCATCTTGAGGGATAAATTGAAACCTAGGATTTCATAAAAAACATTGAACAATGCTAATAACCTTAAACCTTGCTTAAAGGCTTGTGAGTGTATTTGAAGCTAGTTCATAAGCTTTTATTAAGGTCCATAATGAGTCTTGTTACTTCTAAGAGAGGGTATTTTTCACATGCCTATAAAACCTCTCCAACTTAAATATGACACCATTCAAATGTTCTTATGTTGAAGATGTATTGCCATGAGAATAACTAGGTCATATTTGGAGCCTTTTTTCCTTATTTCACATGGAAAATCATTGAAGAGCTTGAATGAGATATGTTCTAACCAAATGGTGATTGGGTGAGGTACGTGATAATCCTAGAGGAATCCAAAAATCTTGTACTAATTAATTTCATGATCTAATCCTTAATGAAACACAAAAACTCTTGTAGATGAGCTACAATCTGCTAACCCCAGGAGATTATTTGTTGATATATTATTTCAAGTACTATTATAACATGTTAAAATGGATTTAGAGCATTCAAAAAAAAAATTATACATTTATCTATGCTTAGGATATCGTAATGAGCTCAAACCTTTCATAAATATTCTTGTAGGTGAGCTTATGGGGAATGTAAAGGGATTAAGACCACTTGGGGGTCTTAGTGATTGTTCATAAAACTCATGTCCTTGGTATATAAACTAGTTCCACTAATTACAATCCCACTATGTACCCTATGTATAAATAAGAGCTTGGGCTCTAGCTCCCCCTATACATACCATACCATCTATATCAAATTATCCCTTGTGAGCTTCCTTAGGGTTTGATGGGGATCTTGCTTCCACTTATGTCTTCCTCTACACACTTTAGTGATGAATCATTCTCCATGATAATTTTAAGTGTTTCCACATAATATTTATAACCTCCTATGACTCTAACATGTCCATATAAGTCTTGTAAGCAACTTTAAAACATAATTTTCCTACATTTTCTTAGGTGTGAGATATTTAGAGGCCATTAGTGGGAAATATGAGGAAATTTAGGAGTCAAATATATTTTCAAAATAGAGAGTATGGATGAAAGGAAGTTGAAGGATCATTTTTCACACATGTGGGTCCCTTTACGGTGGATGGAAAGTGTTTGAATCTTAAAAAATCTCCCTTTTACATATAAAACTTCTTTGGAAAGATGTCATGATGACACTAAGGCCATTTTGGATAGTTTTACCTATTGATAATCACTCTATGGTGTCTCAGGGGTCATAAAAATATAATGTTCATGTTTAGACACCCTTTAGAAGGCAAAATATGCATAACTTCAAATGAAACATCAATTAAAGAGAATAAATACCTTAACATATGATTTATAACATTAAATTATGTTAAGGATTTACACAAGGGTCATCATCCTTATTCAAATTAGCCACCAATCCCTTGAATTCTACCTTAATTTATGTAGGTTTTTGGCATGTTCAAATAAGCATATGATTGGTTATGGACTGTAGTGTTTTATATCACCTTACATTAATCTATTTAGACCACAAGGGCCACACTAAGTCTTGTTATAGACTCATGTACTTTATCAACACATAATGATGGTTTGACACAAACTCAAATAATATGAGATGGGGGCCACCTTAATTCTTTTGACATGACTCATTACTTGAACATGTTACCTCCCTTTTTAAGGATAACTAAACCTCTTTTTGGATATCAATAAATTTTAATGACACAAGAAGGTGACCAAGGATAATCTCAGGTGTTTATTTGGCATAGGTTGACCTTATCCAATCCCGAGGGTAAAAAGATGTCAACATTACTAGTGACTCTGAGGGTTTGACCTACATGTTGGTCAAGAAGACCCAAATTTTCTTATATAACATCCATGATTCAGATGAAAGACATATCTGATTGGGCATGACACTTCATGTTTAAAATCTTGAAAACCTTAAAGATTTCAACAACATCACAAGACACACAACAAAGACACAAATAAATACAACACCTAAATAACTAAGAAACTAACAAGACAACACAATAAGCAAAATAATAAAGCATTAAACTATTATTTATAAGGACAATATGTTTTTATTATTAAAAGTACTTAAGGAGTACCCCATTGATAGGGATATGGATTTCTTCCCCATTCAATATTGACAACTAGAATGCACTATGCTCCTTGAATTTAGTGATAGTGTAAGGTCCATTTCATAAGCTATCAAACTTTGAATGCTTACCTAGTTTATCTTGGTATCAATCCCACTTGAGAACAATATCACCTTTTTGGAAGGTCCTTAAAGAAGATCCCGTGTCAAATTACCTCTTAACTTGGTCTTGGTAGGACCACATGGCATGCATAACATCATCTCTTGTCTCTTCCAAATCCTTCTATTCATTCATCATTAATTTCATGGCATCATTCTCCATTAGCTCAAGTTGATGTGTGAAATCTAAGGCTAGTAGTTCATGTGATATGGGAAACCTTGTCTCTTTTCCATAGCCAAGAAGTTATGGAGAATGACTAGTATCTCTCTTGGGAGTGATCATATCTACCAATAAGGGTGTCTTCAATTTGGTATGCCACTCCCTTTGATTATCCTCAATAGTCATCTTTATGATTCTAATTAGGTTTTTGCTAATGGACATTACAAGTCCATTTCCTTATGGATATTAGTTTAAGGAAGTGTTGAGGTAGATGCCATAGTTAATATCCCATTCACTCACCCCTACACTACTAAAATCTAGTGCATTGTCTGATGTGATGGTCAAGGGGATCCCAAATCTAGTTACTAGGTTATCATAGAACTCCAAAATTGATTTTACATTTTCCTATTTAAGGGATATTACATCTACCCACCTTGTGAAGTAGTATTTAATAGTTAAGATACACTTGTGTCTTACACTAGATGTAGGGTGTATCATGCCTACAAAATGTAAGTCCCACTACATGAAAGGTTGAACCACTTGGATGGGTTTGAGAGGAAAATAATCTAGTCTTTATTTCCTAGTGAAAATGACACACTTTTAGAATTTCCTAACCTAAACATTGGAGTATTTAAACTAGCTTGGCCAAAATTATCCTCCTCTCATTATCCTTATTATTTTAGTCTTGGCTATAAATTTTCCTCTTGTAGGCCTATCATGAAACTGATCTAGAAGCTTGTCAACCTAGTTAGTCTCCACACACCTCAAGAGCATGCCATCAAGATATTTTTTAAATATAATTACATCAATCAAGACATAAGGAATTGATTTCAGCCTATACTACCTTCTTTTGGTCCTATCTGGGCCTATACGACATTCTCTTGTTTGAAGGAATATTACCATGTATTGAGTCTAGTTGGACGAGGTTGTTTGTACAACTTCTTGGTGATCACTATGCATTGATAAAAACATTTATTTATCCTCCTTATCATTTTCTACCAAGTGTTCACACAATCCTCTACCTCTTAATAACTTGGTAACATTCACTTTTATGTCATATTCCATGCATCTAGTCACTCGATCAACTCTCTTTTCACTCAAATCTCGATTAAGAAGGATGTCCTTGATGCTATTTTGAACCACAATGACATAGATTTTGTTTTTGTGTTCTATGTGTATGAATGTTTTGATACCTATAATGACTAAAATAACATGATTTTCCACATAGGCATACCTCTCTTCATATCCCTCTAATGATTGACTAAATAAGGCTATGGGATGCTCAAGGCCCTCACTACTTTGTTGAATTAACATGGCAAAAATGGTTTCATTTGTTGAGAAAGCATATACAAATAATCCTCTTAAGGAATTATGTTTGAGAAGAGTGGGTTATTGATAAATGGCCTATTTAATGGCTTCAAAGATTCTCTTTCCTTATCTAGTCCATGTGAAGTCCTTATGCTTCTTGAGCATAGAAGTTAGAGGTCTTACTAACTCAAAAAACCCAAGGATAAAACTTTTAATGAAATTAGTATTACCTATAAATATTTGTAGCTCCCTCTTGTACTTTGGTAGTGATAGAGCAAGGATTGCACTTATTATTTGAGGGTCTATAAAAATTACTTCTTTTGACATAATATGGCCTATAATTCTAACCTCATGGACTGCAAAAATACATTTTGTGGGATTCAAAGAGATCGCATACTACTTACACCTATAAAATATAAAACTTAGGTGTGTCAATTAGTCTTTCACATCCTTGTAAAATACTATGATTTCTTCAAGGTAAATGAACACCATATCATTGATGAGTCCTTAGAAGGATACATCCATATCCCTTTTGAAGGTGGTACCTATATTGGATAGCCCAAAGGGAACCTTATTATAATCATAAGTGCCCCACTTAGTTGTGAAGGTAGTCTTGTGTTGGTTCTCATCCTTTACCAACACTTTAGTATACCTTGAGTATCCATCAAGCAAGGTGAAACATTGTGAGCATGTAATCTTTTGGAAAAACTGATCCATGGATGGCAAGGGGTAGTGGTATCTCAATGACACCTTTTGAGATCCCTCAAATTTGGATAACCTTATCTTTCCAATATCCTTCATTAAAGGCACAAGGTTATCCACCCATGAAGAGTGTTTGATGAGGAAGATGATGTTTGAATCTATGAGTTTGGTTAGCTCTTTCTTCATGAGGAGTTCAATCTTTAGGTTGACTAGTCTTTTCTTTTACCTTATAGGTTTAGCACTAGTCTCAAATTATATAGTATGATGAGCCAAATTAGGGTCAAATCCCTTCAAATCATTATATTCTAAATCAAATATGTCTAAAAATTATGGACATAACTCTATGAAGGTTGCCTTTTCTTCCCTTGTGTTCACTTTGCCTTCTTTGAGCAGCATATCCTCAATGATGGTGACCATCTTATAGTTCTCTTCCTTGGTTGACATGTTAAATTTATCTCTCCTCAACTAATCATCCTCATTAAGGATGTCTTCAATAGTCTCTAATCTCTTGGGAAGTTTTTTTGTCCTCAACTAAATAATATTGTCACCATATTGTTGAAGTCTACCTTGGGTTTTTGAGAAAAATTCTACCTCTTACTATAAGAAATGTGTTATTTGTCTATCACTATAAAATAATTTACAACTGAATTCATTATCAAGCCTTGAGGGTCTATAAACTACCTTAATTTGTGACTAGTCCTTCATGTTCTTAAATTCAGTTAGGATGTCATGCTATGCTCCTATAACTATCAGCCTGTCTATATGTTGATTGAGCTCTCTTAGGATTAAACATATGTTAAAGGCCTAAAAATATTCTAATAGGTCCAAAAACCTATGATTATATGCCATTAAGAGTGGATTCTTGACTTAATTATGCCATTTCACCTGATGTACTACCAATTCATTATTTCCTAAGGCTTGTAGTAGCTTGATACGTCTCTTCCTTGCCCATTTCATCCCATGAATGAGGGCCTCATATTATATTGTGTTACATGTCTAAATGAATTGGAATCTTATAGAATAAAATTATCTTTTCTTATAAGGAGAGACAAGCATGACACTTTATCCACATCCATTCTTTCACCTAGAACCATCAAAGAACAAACTCTATAATCCATCTTTGTCTTGCCTTGCGATAGTAAGGGCTAGTATGATTACCTCCTCTTCATATATACAATATATCCCAAAGCTTGCTTCTTCAATGCTCTTATATTAATCATAACCATGGTTATATGCCCCCCATTCATCAATAAGTAGGTATGATATGCCTTCAATTGGCTCAACTGGATCTTTATCATCGAAGTGCTCATCTTCATCACTAATAGTATAGTTGACATTAGATAAGATAGGCATGTAGGGGTGTAAATGGAACCTAGAGATAGCCTCATACATGATGATTATCTTGGTTCTATACCTAATTCTAAATACCATATAAGAACAATCATAAGATAGATACCCTCCTATATTTGTAGTGAAATACCTATACAAACACAAAGCAAAATAAGGGGGAGATCAACCAACAAAACATATTGGGGTATGGTACAATTAGGAAAAGAAGATAGGATAAATTTTAGATATTTTATTACACCAATAATATTAGTAGGATACCCATCTAGTTGAAATACTCCCTTAAAATTAGGCTCATACCTTAACCCTAACTTTTCTACCATAGATTTAGGCATGGCATATGTACTATCCAAAATATTTATCACAAAAATATCTACTAAGGAGCCTCCTATTATAAAAATTATATAAAGGAGGGGGTTTATTTACCTTGGATATTTAGGGCTCATTAGGATTATTTGCATTGGTTAGGACTATACTTACTTTTCCTACTTGCTTATTAGAGATGTGATATTTGGACAAATCTTCTTAGAGGAGATATTTTTGTCCTAGAATAAGTAATGTGTCTCACATTGTTATAGTGACATTATCCTTCTTCATTTGTTCCAAAATGATAATATGAGGGCTATAAACATTTCATTTCAACTTAGGAGTAACATTTATAGTTGAAACTTGAGTCAATTGAGGTATGAATGGACCTTTGTTATTCTTCCCCTTCTCATTCTAAATTTTTTGAATTGGTGGAGTTATAGGAGATGAATATTATATATTAGTAGCATGAGGTGGTTGATATGATGAAGGAGATATTCTTCCAACCTATTATTCAAGATTCATTGATATTATTTTATCCCTTGTATTGGCTACAATAGCACTATGCACCTTGGTTGCACCCCCAAGTTGATTGACTGCACATTGTTCAAAAATAATTTTTTCCTTCTTGAAAGTTGGAAAAGGTAGTATCTACTTGTGTTGACACTTAATCATTAATTTTTTATTTGATATTTTAGATTGAGTCATGAAAGGAATCTTTCCATGTTTCACAAAAGGAGCTTATTTATGTTATGTAGGAGGCTAACTATCTTGCATAAGAGGAGCTTGATGCTACTATATAAGAGAAGTTTGAAATTCACCCTCACTAGGACTAATTGATACATCATGATATTTACTCCATTGTGTAGACCATTGACCTTGTTGAGCATTTTTTTTTGATCAGGAACTAGTACTCTAGAAGTGCTAGTAGAATTGGGATTGAAATTATTATTAGGCCTTGCTTGAATGATCTACCCTTGACCTTGTGAATTATCTTGATATGGAAGCATGTTGAACTGATAAGGATAATAGGTATCTTGGTAAGGACCTTTATATGTTATATGAGGTTTAATTTAATATTTTTTTAAGGTCATTATCTTATTACTTTGTACCTTGACCATCCCTTTGAGTTTAACCAATCTATCTGCTTGACTAGCATCTACCTAATCATTATTGGTAGGCATTGGTATGGGGTAAAGAGTAGGAACATGAGGTTCTATCTCTATGAAAAAATTCATGAGAGGCCTTGGAATAAGATTGGATACTTGTATTAGATATTTTTGTGTGCTTATTACCACTTCATAGGCATAAGATAGTATGTTCCCACCCATGTACTATATCATGACTAATACATCATAATTGAGGGCTCTCAAATAGTATAAACAGGCATAGTTGGGAGTATGTTTAACTACTATTTGGATCTTATCCCAAGTTTTATTAAACTTATAGTTAAATTACACCATAAAATATCAAGGAGCCCTTTTGATTATGATACATTGATCCAATAGGGATATGTGGTCACTTACATACTCAAGATGCTTGCATATATGCTCCCCAAACTCATCTTAAGTGTTTATAGATAAATTTGATATACCTATATACCATTGGAGTGACTTACATATTAATGAAGTAGCTAGTAGCCTCATTGAGACATTTTCTTGAGTCACATTATCTACTAATCATAGGTTGGTTATGTCTATAATATGTTCAATAGGAGTGGTTACTTATTGATACATTTTCTTGAGTCATATTATCTACTAATCAAAGGTTGTCTATGTCTAAAATGTGTTCAATAGGAGTGGTAGAGTTTTATCATGTCAATTATGGAAGGATTTTAAATGTATAAACAATAATATAATACAATTAGTTTAGGTTTAAAGGGATACCATCATTGAAGGGCATAAATGCTTGGTTTCTAAGCCTAGCCATTGGTGGTGTAGTAGTTTTAGTAGTGTTTTGTTGAGAAATATTATTATAATCAAGATGTGTAGGATAAGGATTAGACCTAGGGTACCTCTTCCTCCTAGTGAAATCCAAGGATAATTGAATAAAATCATATTCTTTACCTTTTGATCAAACTTTTGTGACTACTTTTAGCATGTAATTTGAATTTAGGTTTGCCACTAGAGTGTTTGAAGGTCCTTAAGATAACCAAATATTGTGAGTAGTTAATCAAACTTGCTTAAATTATGATCCCACTAGGCATGACAAAAACTATTATCATTATAGATTTAACCCTTGAGGTAGAGGTGTTTTAGAGTTGCCTCATCCAGTTGATACAATGAGATCACCTCTAGGAGTGGGTAGCCTATTGAATGAAATGTAAATCTAATTTTGGGGCTATCTCCCTTGATGCATCATCTAGGCTCAATTCCTAAACCTAATATTTGTCAATTAAAAGAGATAAAGAGATGCATGAAATAAAACTAATATATGGGAGGTGATGCACCAACATATTATGTCTACTTTATTGATCCTTCAAAAACACTTATGAATAAGATAAGGACTAGTGACTAAACCAATCTCTCCAAGAGACTCTTGTGCATCAATGCTTTAGATGGAGGCTATTCCAGATTATTATAACTTGAATTGATGAATAGGAGGTTTGTTTCAAGATACTACCAATTAGATTCTATTCTAACCATAACCACCAAAACTCTCACACACCATATGACCTATTTAGAATAATATCCTAGTAATTAGGTGAGAACAAGGACCTACAAAGGGAGATAATACTCTAACACATGTGAAAATCAACAAGTATAAAATAAAATAAACTAGCATGGAGAAGCTGAACTAGTCCTTATATTAATTCAAAGGTTATAATGTATAATTTGGGTAGTGTTTCTTCATATCTAATTAATGATTGCTTATAATGGCTTTTTAGCCTCAATTTATATAACATAAGAGCCTAAAAGAGAAGGATAATATGGAATAGGAGTGTGGAGGAGAGGCCATGATGACCCTCATTCACTCAAAAATTAGTTATCAATTATGAGTAAGGATTAGTAATAGTTCCATGATCTCTCACATGCGTTGTCTTTGTTGCAACATGGCCTTTAATGAGTTGTTGGATGTAGAGATATGGTGGATGGCCTATTTTGTTCATAGTTAACCCCATGAAGATTACATGAACATTGTAACTTCTCTTTCACTCCTTTTCATGTAATGGAAGGTCATTTTAATAAGTAGCTACTTGCTTTAACCTATCTATTACTCACCTAAATACCTCCCTCCATGTAATCCTTAATCTATTCAATGTATTATTATCCTAATGGGTGACATATATCCTAATGGGTGACATACTTGGGACTTATAATATTTTAGGTGAGTGATGAGTCTGATAATGACTTGAGAAGGTTGGTACAATAGTTTTTCTACCCTAGATATTCTCTTCACCATGTGGATAAGACTTGCAACATTCCTTCCTTGATGCAAATAAAGGTCATATCCTCAACTAGGTTGATGTCTACTCACCTAGATTATTTGCATTGTTATAGGTGTTAAATAGTGATTATTTGAAGATCATCCTATCTCTCTTCATGCCCAAGAGGCCTTTCTACTCAATCAAAAACCTCAATATTCTTGGAATTATGAAAAAAGACCCAAAACTAGATTTCAAAAGCCATTTTTCTACATATTTAGCCTCACACATGAAAAATTTATGATGTACAAAGGGAATAAAATACCTATAGGATATTTAAATATTTTTTCATTGTGTCTCATGGTTATTATAGTCATTAGGAAGAGTCTCTTATCCATTGGGTTTTTCACTAGGGTTTTAAAGGGTTTAGAGTGGCCTACAATCTTAATGATAGTTCATAGAATACATAACTTAAATTGAAAACTTAATTACATGAATTTTGAGAACATATAACTAATTAAATCTCCCTAATATATCTTCCTCCCATGCACCTTCTATGATGATCTCTATGCAAAATTTGGTAGCCTTTGATTCTTCACTAGGCATCCTCACTATGCTAACAGTGTTAAGAATCATTCATAGAGTTGCCCTTCTAAAAAAAATATCTCTACCCTCGATAGTAAGTTCATAAGGGTCCCCATATTTTCCTAAGATCACTAAACACCATGCATATTTACAATTAATATATGATCATTTGAATTAGAAGTTTGAAATGATAGACTAAGGTGATGGAGATTGAGGGGGGTAGTTAGGCCAAGTTGATAATTACCCTACCTTATTTTGTTTAAAACACCTTCCTCAAGACCTATAATATCATCATATATATTGGTATGGAATTATTTCTACTTGAGTGTCTTGAATATGTCACAAGAATGATGTTGGGGCTATGAGGGCTTACCAAGGATTTTAGTCCTTATAGGCCTAAACTAAGCCTGAAGACCTTAGACCACTTATAGGTGTATTAGTGACTTAAGGACCTTATAGGCACTTTTTTATATCTAATTTAAACTTATGACATAATTTTCCAACTTATTAGACCCCTATCTCTACCCTTTTTCCCTTATGGGTCTACCATGACCATCTTTGGCCTAGTTTCAATTCTCGAACTAGTTGATTCAAAAGACCTAAGTGATCTTATTTACTTCTTTCCTTACTATTAAATGAGTTAAAACTCCCCATGTAAATTACTTACAATATTTTAAAATAGTTCTCTAGGTTTGATTCCCATTCCTTCTATGACAACACACACACACACACACACACACACACACACACACAAGCTTGTGTGTTATGAACCCTCACTTAGGGCTTGGAAACTCTCTTAACTAGAATCTATATCAAAATAGTTTTAAGGATTTATATATGGAATAACACCACTATATCACCCCTTTCATTGAGTGTATTTCCTTCCTCAATAAAACCAACATAGCTATTATATCTTGATAAGTAGAATTATATGCATTAGTTTAATAGTTTTATGTAGAGTTAGAGGAATCTTGAGCTTGTTTTTATATCCATCCCTTCAAGTCTCCTTTTTTATGTTAATAACATAATGTCTATTTTTTAATTCTTTTATTGAGATACCTTCTTCATGTGTATATATAATTTCACTAATAGAGTTAGAGACAACTTATCTATAATCATGTAGGTGGTGATTAGGGGGGAAATATTTGAAATTTAGACCTCAAATTGACCTTTAAAACTATGTTATTATCTTATTAATAGTGTCCACACTTGAAAATGTATCTTCTATCATATTTCCATTGGCCTTTCATGGTATTATATAGAATTTTGGTCTCACTCTCACCCTTAGGCTTTTACATGAGGACTTAGACATATAGGTGCATCAAACAGTCTTTTAAAGTTCTAATATAGTTAACCAAAGCCTATTATGAGATTGAAATGGCTTGATAAGGTCACTACATAATAGATATATTTTTGGAGACATCAAGTGGATTGTCACTCCCCATTAGAGACCATATATTATGACTCAAAACATACCTATCTATATACTCAACAAAGTAATGAATTTAGAGTTGGTGAATTAGGCATCTTGAGTAGAAATCGAAACCTAGGATTTCACAAAAAAATGTAAACAATGATAATAAACCTTAAACCCTACTAAAAGTTTTATGAGTGTATTTAGAGCTCATTAATAGGTTTGATCTTGAGGGCCTTAATGAGGCTTGTTCTCTTTCATACAGCTTTGTAACCTAAAGATGACACCATTCATATGTTTTTAGATTGAATATGGACTACCATGAGAATAACTAGGTCATGTTTGGAACCTTATTTCCTTATTTCACATGGTAAGCATTAAAGATATTTAAGGGGATCTATTCCAACAAAATGGTTATTGGGTGAGGTATGTGAGGAACCTAGAGTAAGACATCTAAACTTGCACTGATCAATTTCATCCTTTATTCCTTCATGAAACATAGAAACTCTTATACGTGACCTACAATCTACCAACCCACAGGGAATATGTTTTGATATGTCCTTAAAATTATTATCAAAACATGTTTATATGGGTATAAAACATTTAATTGGCCTTTAGATACCTTTATCTATGCTTATGATATCACAACAAGCTCAAAATTTTCATAAATTTACCTATAGTTGACCTTATGGGATTTTTAAAGGGATTAAGACCACTTGGGGATCTTAGTGATTTTTCATAAATATCAAGTCCTTGATATGCAAAATAATGTTATTAATTATAAGCCCACTAGTGACCCTACCTTTGGATAATATTTTGGGCTCTATCTCCCCTTATATAGATTGTACCATCTATCTCAAACTAGCCCTTATGAGTTTGCCAAGGGATCGATGGAGATCTTGTTGAGATTTATGACTTTATATACACACTTTGGATATTAATCCTTCTCCATGATGACTTAAATGGATTCCATATAATATTTATGGCCTCCTTTGACTCTGACATGCCCATACAACTCTGTACATATCCTATAAACACCTTAAAAACATCATTTTCCTACATTTTATTATGTTTGAGATCTTAAAATGCCATTGGTGGGAAAAATGAATGAAATTAAGAGTAAAATATGTTTTAAAAATAAATATTATAGATGTAAGGAAGATAAAAGGTCATTTTTCACATGTGTGGGCCCCTTTGTGGTGGATGAATATTGTTTGACTCTTAAAAAATCTCCCTTTTGCATATAAAACCACCTTATAAAGCTATCATGATGAAAATAAGGCCCTTTTGGATAAATTTTATCTCTTGATAATGACTCAATTGTGTCTCAGGGGTGATTAAAATAAAATTTTCCTAGTTTATACACCCTTTAGAAGGCAGAATATGCATAACTTCAAATGAAACATCAATTGAGAATAAATACCTTAGCATCTAATAAAGAACATTAAATTATGATAAGGATTTACATAAGGTACATCATCCTTATTCAAATTAGACCCTAATCCCATGAATTTGACCCCCATTTATTCACATTCTTGGCATGTTCAAATAACTTGGGATATGAATGGGTATGGACTATAGTGTGTTAAATCACCTTCCATTAATCTATCTAGACCATAAGGGCCACCTTAAGTCTTGTTATAGACTCATATACATAGTTAACACAAAATGATGCATTTACATAACTTCAAAAAATATGTGATGGGGTCCACCTTAAGTTTTTCAACATGATTCACTACTTGAACTTGTTGCCTCACTTCCTAAGGACAACTAATCCTCTTTTGGGTTATCAAGACATTTCAAAGACACAAAAAGGTGACCAAGGATAATCTCAAGTGTTCATTGGGAATAGGTTGACCCTTTCTAATACCAAGGGTAGAAATATTTCAATAGGTATATATTGAGTCATATCAATCTCTATAAACTTACACTTTATTAACCTTAGAATTGATTAAGCTAGAGGAGCAAGTAAATTTGAAAACTATTTCCTTGATGGATTAGATAAAACAAGATGATTATATTTATATGAAACTATACTAACCATTATGGTTTTTTGATTTTAACATCAATAGGTTTTACCTTATAACTTGATTTTATTATAAAATTAGGGCTTGATGTATATGTAATTGGTGTTCTTGCTACATACTTGATATTATTCAATGAAATAAGTTTTATTTCATGGTCATGTACAACATGGCATAAGTCATCAAAATAGTTAAAATTATTGAAAATAATAAACTCATGTAAATGGGCAATCAAAATTTTATTGAATATGCCTTCCAATTCTTTATCTACCCTAGGATTAGTAATTTTATATAACATTATCTTATACCTTAAGACATATTAATTGATAGGCTCATTTGTTCCTTATTTGATTTTGAAAATTTGAGAGTAGGAAACTTAATCAAAAATATTAGTGAAAAAGTGTGCCAAAAAATGATGTGCAAGAGGTTTGATTTCTTTCATGGATTGGAGAGGTAAATCATAGAACCAACTCAAAATATAGTCCTTGAGGCTTCATTAGAATAATTTTGTCAAAAGTTTATAATTAGAGGCATAGTCAAGGCATGTTACATAAAAATATCGAAGACATTGTTTAGGATTAACCTTTCCATCGTAAAATTTGAACTTAGGTGTAATAAAATTGATTATTAATGGGTGCAATGATATCTTGGGTGTAAGGATGTAAACATGGTTTGAATAGGCATAAAAACTAGTATTTGAGTTGACGTTGTTAGTTATTCTATGGTAGATGTAACAATAGTATTTTGGTTTTCATGGAATAAAGGTTTAAAAACATAACCCTTGCCCCTAATAGATGTATTAATTGATGAAGTATCCAAGGGAAGGGATGTTTTAGCTATATCTTTTGATTTTTATTTTCTAATATAGTTTTTAGGATATCATCAAGGCCCTCAAGGTTTTGATGAATGCACTCTAGAAACAAATAAATAACTTTTACCTTCTCTTGATATATTTGTTCATGTTATCATTGGATTCATGGTTTTCATTGTCAAAATTATCGATTAAAACCACATCATCAATATTCTACTCATTCTTAACATGTGCATCATTATGGACCATAAGATTAGGATCTTAATTAGTTTGAGACATATTAAGTGGTAAGAAAGGAAGATATATGTGTTTAATAGGAACACAACCTAATCCATGAATAAAACTAACATAGAAAAGAATGTAAAAACAATATAAAAATGACAATAGTCTTAAACCCTAACAGACTATAAACCCAAGGAATTAGAAAAAATTGCATTTACATGAGTTGAGTTCACCAAGTTTTTAAGCATAATTTGAAATTTGGATCCTTCCTTGGTAGATAGGGTTACTAATATATAGATTATAATTCAAAAAGGTGATAATCAAATATATAACATGCTAGTTAATTTCTAAACTCATTCAACATGTGATATATTTATTAAATTGAAATAGGCTAAAATAGAAAGTAAAACTATTATAGATATGGAAATGAAAAATAAGAAATGTAATTACATGGTTTTGATGCCAACATCATTATATATATATATATATATATATATATATATATATATATATATATATATATATATATATATAACAAGAAGAAATAATTCTGAAAGAGGATTCTAAAATAGTTCCAAATTATGGATTGAGGATTTCTAGAGCTAAAAACACTAATATCAGCCTTGGATGTCAACATCAATGCTATTATTTGAAATGTATGTAGTTTTCCTATATTATATACCTAATATACAAGTATGCGACCACTTGGATGTTTTTAGGGTTGTATTTTCTTCACTCTAGTGTATTTATATCTGGCTCATGGATTGTTGCTCCTCATAAAATGGAAAAATGCTAGTTCTTCTTCATATTGGCCATGGGAAAAATGGGTTATTTGAATCATGGAGTCAAGCTAACCCTAAAGACCCATATATCAATGGGTGTTTCCTACATAACCACTAATCTGAAGAGGGCCTCAAATTGATGTAGTTATTTCCTATTGTGTTATATTATGTGTACACAAGTGTGAAATTTTGGAAATCAAGTACAACAAAGACCTAGCTTGTAACTTGTAAAATTAAGATTTTGGGATATTCCTTCAGTAATTCATACCTATATATGTGTATTCCTTTTGAATTATATGGAAATAAGAATAAATAGGGAATTTTTTATCAATTGAATGCTCTTTTGTATGAAATTTAGGTGAGCAACGAATAGGAGTGATTGTGAATATATACCACCCCTATTAGGAAATATAGCCTAATAAATCACTTATTCTAAACACTACGATACATTTAATTTTAAAATCATATTTTTTTAGGGAACTATACACCTTTGATAGGGTAGGACACCAATGTTAACACAGGGGTTTGGGATTGATGATTCTGTCTTAATAGTTAGAAAATAGGTAAAGTATTAGGACTTGTAGGGGGATAAGATAATAATATTTTAATCATTATGGGAAAGATAGATTATGTATGTCATCAACATAATACTAGTCATACCAAGATATATTCCAAGAGGCAAAAAATAGAGAATATGTGAGAATTTTGGAAGAGAGAAAGGTCCATATCTTAGAGGTACAACCAAGGCTACAAAGTGTAAAAGATTGATGTGATATATAATTCATAAATATCATATATGTATATATATATATATATATATATATATATCAATTCACTATTCTAAAAACAATATTAAAATTATACATATCATCATTAATACATCCTTATTTTGCTTATAAAATCATATCATACTAGTTATGGTAGTGTTTGTCCTTCTAGGATAGGACCACACTAGGTAAATAAAGGTCAAAATACATCCTTGTACCCCACACTCTAATAGTAATATTCTTAAATTTTACCCATTGATTTTATAAATTCAATTTTTTTTTTAAATTTAAAAAAATTCCTTTATGTAATCACATCAATCCTTCTCTAAATACATTTATCAATCACTTGGCAATTCTATTACATATTAAGCAAAATAGACCTATTTATTCTAATTCCAATTATGAAGCATTATGATAGTCATAGGCCAAGATCCAAAATATTTTATTATAGCTTAATTTTATTCTTTAATAATCATTCAAATTGAATTATCTATTCACATTCATAAATCAAAGTCAAGATTCACACACTCACTTTGGGAGGGATAATTCCATCAGCCTAAGGCCCTTTTTCGTTATATAATCAACATTCATATTACATATGGGTTGGTGAGAATAACTTAGTTATTCTCCTTGATTTATTCCCAGCTTTAATTTTGATATATATTATCATTATTACATAAGAGATAGGTTTTGATTTTATAGGTCTTCCATGTGGAAAATTAGCATGAAACATCAAATAGTAAACCCTTGTAGACAAGTGAATGCACATAAATCATAAAATCAAGAAAATATTCAAACAAGGTGTGGCCATAGTGTGGATCTATCCTCCTAGTTTTCCTTGTCCTATAATATTTTTAATTTTAATATTTAGTTATGACACATTTCATGAGTCTTTCAAAGTAATTTTCATTCACAGTCAGCATGTATAGTCAACAATTAAACAAAACCAACATAGGTTTGCATATATTATGTCAATTTATTATTTTTATCTCATTTAAAACTCTATATGTAATTTATTTTATAACCATATCTATATGTTTATGTATATCTAAATAAAGTTTCAAAATTTTATTTATTTTTAACATTTCATTGTTAAATCAAAATAATACTAAAACATTCTAGAAAACCCCTATTTTATTTATAACACTACTTTATGTTAAATTTATTTTTATACTAGGAATTAATGTAAATTTATGTAAATTCTTAATTATAAAATAAAACATCATTCAACCTTGGATATAAATTTAAAAACATGAGCCAATGTTATTCGATGTTGAAATATTCTGATGTTGAAATATTCTAACATTGAATAAACTATCTTTTCACTTTAGATATAGATTTAATACATATAATCTTTATCTAGATATTGGGTAAAAGTTTTTTTTATCTCTATACAAAAATATATTTCAATTTTATTTTTATTTATTTTATATTACTTCTTTCATGTATTTGAAAAAATTTGTTATGGTAGTTTTAAATGTACTTAGTGACTATATTTATGGATAATGTGGTGACCTATTTTACCAGCAATGTGGTGTGTGGGTTACTACCCAAGTAATCATATCCATTATGAAACACTAATATTTTTTTTAGCTCCCATGTATCTCATGACATATCGAAAATTCCTAGGGTCCCTTGAATATAGAATATGAAGCCTATTTGGCCATTTGATTAGTGGTGTACTTGAGAGTAATGTATGACCCAGGGAAGTTGCTCTCATTGTACCCTTAGAGATGAGATAGTGAGATATAATCATGACTTTTCCTCTATGTTTAATGATCTAAAACATTGTTCTCACACTACTCTATGAATGAGAAAGTATATTTTAGATCCCACACAATCATTCAAATTCTTACCTAGATCACCCTTTATAACATTATTTTTCCTTATATTTTTTACATAATAGGATCAATTAATTAAGGTTTATATCACATGATCTCATAGGATTATAAAATTAAATGTTCCATCGTGTACCCCCTTTCAACTTGTTATTAACTATGTTATAAAATGAATAAGTATCAATCAAATCACAAGAGGATAAGATGTATAGTATAGAACATGAAGTACTTTTCCATTATTTTTGTTGAAATATTACATCCTATAATAATTATAAAAAAGTATATTCCTCCTTAAATCTTATAATATGGATAAATTTTATATTTTAGAGCTATTAAATAAATCACCAACTTACAAAGATATCTTATATGCCACTTTGTGATATATGACCCTTTATATGGATATACACCCAACTTTATTTTCTTATATCATAAATTTATTCAAGGATATTGATAATAACATTAATTTTTATAAATAATATATCCCTCCTAAGCATATCATTGAACAAAATATTCCATTGTTTATTCAAGTTCAATTACATTGAAAACTAGTCAATCCTATATTGGTTGACAATGGTTCTAGAATAAATATTTTCAAGGATGAATTCATATGTTAATTAGGATTTAATTAGGATAATATTCAAAAAATAAAGTAACTTATACATGGATTTTATATTATACCAAAAAAAGTATTGGGAACCATCAAATTTTATTTACCAATAGGCCCTAAAATAGTATCTATTATTTTTCAAGTCATACCCTATTAGTCATAATATAATTTAATCATGGGTAAACCTTGAATTCATGAAATTTAAGCTATACCTTCTACATTTCATAGATGCATATGTTTTTTGCATGATAAACATTAATATAAAATTCTAATTGATGATGCACCTTTCCCCTATTACAAAATGACACAATAATAATTTGATGAGGGTTGGATCATACCACATGAAAAATAAATTAAAATAACACAAACACATACTTATTAAGTTATTAAATCAATTAATTTAAAAAATATCCCATTGGTTACTAAAATTATTGACAAAATAGAAGCACTTATCAAGGAATCTATGCAAAATATGCAAATTTATACACAAATAGAAGAACCTATCAAAGAATAAAAATAATAAGTTTCAATTTTTGATAAAATAAGAACCTATTTAAGAAATACCATTAATATTAAATTTATAAAAATCACTAAATAATTTAATATTATTATAGCAATGATGATGAAGATACACATAGGCTTATATATGATCACCTATGTAAATTAAATTTCAATCCTCTTGATGAAGATGAATAATTATCTCATCACTTATTTACATCTATTAGAGTGGGTGAATACATATATATTTATTTTATACAAAATGAAATAAATCCAACCATTTCAAATGATTTTTATTTTTAAATTACTTCAAGCAACTACAATATTATGTACAGACTAGTTAACTGCAACATAAAAACCACATATACAAAGGAAAAAGTACAAAGTGAGAAAATAAGAAATCATAAAGAACCACACTTGTACGTAAAACTACTAAAAAAAAATCAAATAATTTAAAAAAAAAGTGTTTCTTAATAAATTATTTTCAAATAAAGATTTAATTTCAAAAAATATGGCTACAAAAAAATAATGCAGCAACATTCTTCCTATCTGACACCTCTCATTATCAAACCATTTATGTGTGAAAAAAAATGTACTAATGTTGTATTTACTCAAAAAATTAATATATGCATCTTATTTCTTCTGAGATATCTTGGGTATGATACATAATATCACAATAAATCTACATAACCAAAGCATTGCATAGGATCCATTACATGAGCAATTACTCTTTGTCCTATATCATGTTCCACGTTATTTAATAGTGATCCTACTTCATATAAATTCAATGCAATCCTTAGGAGATAATTTAAAATATTAAGGGGAGATAAATTAAGTATTAATTATTATTTCATAACATTTTAGTAAGATAGTGCAATGGCCACAATTTCAAATGAGTACATAATCAAAACACTCAAGCATACAACAGGCATAATCCAATTAAGACATCTAATGAATTTATGTGTGATATGAATTCTACACCACATATGATACAATATAATGGATAAAACATCTATGCATAACAACATATTATTCCAATTGAGGGATTATCAAAAAACTAAGCACGTGGATATACCTTTAATGTAAGAACTCCATGGGAACTCTCCTGTAATCAAGAAATTAGTTAGCTATATGAAATTTCCTTTCTAGGTTTTTTTATTTTAATTCATTGTTACTTATTTTATCCCCAATTATAACCATTATTATATCCCTTAGCTTTATTTTTCACTTTTTCAACTTGTCCTCTTGAGTTTTAAACTGCTTCAAACAATCCAACATAATTAACTTATAACTACTTTTGGTTATCATTATTTATTATTATTACATAACTATCATGATATAACTTATTTTATATTTACATGATAAAAAAAATTCTACATTATCCATGACCACACATAAATTATTTACCATTGAGGACATGATCATACTTATCTATATTGGTATATTTATCTTTGTAAATACATTGGGAGCACATGGATTTCTTTCCTTCTTATCATACTACACTTTCTCACCTTATTGTAGATTTTTTGAATCCTTCCATTTTCAAATATTTTTGAATCCATTACTATTATCATCTTTTCAAATTTAAAAATAAAATTTATTAAAAAGTTAAAAAAAAAAATTATATAAAGAAATTAAAATTAGAAACTTAAAAGCATCATCTTATTGTTACTATCTTAATTCTTTACATATTTTATTTAGTCTATGTTAGGTAGATAGTCTATTTTAATTTTAAATACAAAACTTATTTCATGTGGTATGCGAGTGTCATACATGACACACTATTACATGATTTTTAAATGTTAGGCTTCCTACCCAATTACCTTCCTAATTCTAGGGCATCTCTTCATTCTTCATGAACACTAAAACAAGTTTTATATATCTAAAACATTTATACTATGATGAGATGCATATAATAAAAATATTATTCTAACCACTCATCCTTTACATTGTGTTACATGAAAATGTTATTTCTAACAATTACATTGATACATATGGAACTGATGTACACTACTTTCAACTCCTCTATGATTCTTTATCACTTTACTACATGATAAGTTAGGACTTGTTTAATTATTTTTATGGTCCTTGGAATTATGTGTCTAATATATCATATTATTGATTTAATAGTATTTTCATACCATTTTATTGAATCCCTTGGATTTGTGTGTTTATTTGACATTCACATCTCACTTATATGTGGCCTTCAGGCCTTATATGTGACATTATATGCAAATTGTGTGACATTGTCTAACATTACTTGTATTTTCATTACTTTTTACTTTGGTAACATGATTCATATCATGAATTATTTATATATTTATTATTATTCTAGTGCCATGATACATATCATTCAAAAGTTTCTTATGTCCTTTGATGTTATTCATATCTAACACATGTTTCATATGCAATTTAATGTTATATTTGATAATATAATACAATACAATTCAAATATTAAAATTGATACTATGTGATTATGTATTTCAAATTTTATTTCTTTTGAGATAAATGAATTTTAGTCTATATCTCTCATCTCAAAGGGAGAGAATCAAAATGGGTTTATTTTGAGAATTTAAGCTTTACAAGTGTAGTCATATAAAATGTCAAAATTGGTAGCTTGAATGTGGCTTGTAACACCCAATCCATAGGTTCCTCTTGCATGCTCACATGACCCTTCTAGACACATTTTTACTTATTCTTAGTCATTTGTAGACTTTTGAAACCTAATTCTAGCTCAGTTAGGCTACATTTTCCATGTTAATTCCATCCTCTTAGGTCCTAAACTTTTAGGATAGGAGCACCCAACTTGGACTATAATGTCAAACCCTAGGGTGTCCTATTTCGGTACTCCTATCCAATTGCATTTTGAGATCCAATGGTTATTTCCTTCTTGTTTCTATCCTTCATCTTCTCAGCCTAGTACAAATACATTTAACCCATGACCAATAGATCTCTATAAAATCCCATTCAAAGCTGATTTATAAGGAGGTTTTCAAATATTAAAAAGAAAACAAGAATACGAGCAAAACCACTAAGTAAAATTTCCCTATTCTCTACATATAGCCATTAAACATAGTTACAAGCATATCCAAATCCTCACACTAGTCCCTAGCCACCTCAAGCACACTTAATTTATCATTTTTACATCTACATTACACTATTTCATAGATAACATCAAGTGGGAGAACTACATATGGCTTGATCCCTCTTTGGAGTATTGGTATGCAGTTAGCATGCCCACTCAAGGGGTGTGGATACACATTCAATGCATCTTAAACACACTAACCCCCCATTTTTCTCAAATTTTATCAAATCATAATGAATTTTAGGGTTTGAATATTAAATTATCTCTACAAGAAATTTTTTAGACCTTTAATAGTTGAAATTTCATAGGCAAGCTCACACAGGGACAACAAACAAAACCTAAAAAACTCAGGTCTCTATGAATAGTTTGGACAATAGTGGTAGAAGAGGACAACATCAAACCTTAGGGTGGCCTATTTTGGTACTCCTATCCTTTCACAAAATTAATTATATATCATAACTTGTGGCACTATCCTAATCCTACATAGCTAATAGCAGACCCTATAATAGTTGTTTCAATTTATTTTAAGCTAAGTCTTATTTTCTCGATATTTATTGCTATTTATAGAAAGGTAAAAAAATAAAAATAAATTATACAAATTAGTGGTTAAATTATTTTAATATTATTTATTTATTTATCTAGCACATACCCTTAACTAAATTAGGAATAAGACTCTAATATTCCCAAAATAGTTAAATCATTTAGTGAACCCAACATACTTCATTTGCACATAAAAACCCTAGTGTAAATTCCTTACTGATTTTTCCAATAATTTTATGATTTTACCCAAATATTTAAATCATAATTTTACATTTAAATTTATAAATCTACCTTAGTAATTTTTAAAATAATTTCTTTCAAACCCTAGTTGCCTATACTAGGTCTCGGTATCTTTCCAATATTTTTTTGATCTTTCCTAAATATTTAAACCAAAATTTTACATTTAAATTTTTAAATTTACCTTATTAATTTTAAAAATAATTTCTTTCAAACCCTATTTGTATTTACTAGGTCCCTTCACTTCTAAAACTCTAGGTACCCTTAAGGTTTTTCCTTCATATTTTCTGTGCAAAAATTTAATTTCTAATTTTTGTACAAATTTTTGTTAATTTATTCTATTTGAATTTATTTTATAATTTAAATTATTTCAATATTTTTCAAAAATTATAAAACTCCAACCCAAAACCCTAGATTTCCAAACTAGGTCTTCAAACCCCAAGCCGTCCTTACAATTTTTAGATAAATTTTTTGAAATTTTTGCAAATTGTTGGTGGTGTCAAAAATATTTTAAAATATTTATGTTAGTATTTATTATTTAATTTATTTTCGTAATTTTATTTTTACATGTTCTCTTTGGTTGAATAAATAAAATGTCCATTAAGGCAGTTATTTCCCCTTATCCCATAGATCAATTTCTAAATTTTTCTCATAATTATGATAATGAATGGACAAATTTACAAAATTGCACATTAGCTAAAAATGTGGAAAATCATTTCATTTACAATGAAAATAATCACTATTATTTTAATTATGAATATGATGATATGAAAGTGATAGTGAATAAAAAGTACATGCATATTCCTCTCTCAAACCTCTCTCTTTTCTTCCCTCTTCTAAAGAAAATAATCTTTACAAATGAGAAAGGTAATTTTCACCTCATTCTCCTAGGCACAATGCATCAAATGAAAAAAAAATCATGCATTTCAAAGTAAACCTCTCATTGGTGATAACTTTATTCCACTTGAACCTTCTCTCTCTCTCTCTCTCTCTCTCTCTCTCTCTCTCTCTCTCTCTCTCTCTCTCTCTCTCTCTCTCTCTCTCTCTCTCTCTCTCTCTCTCTCTCTGATACTTCTATGTTTAAATTACAACAATATAAACACAATAGAATCAAATTACCAATGCATATTTCAAATGATACATGCCATGTTCTTAACTCTACTCTATCATCTCATCCAATGGAAAAAGAATGTTTAAATTATAACTCTCTTACTCTTACTTCTCATATTCCAAATGAAAATAATACATACACTCCATTCAAGGATAACATAGGTGCACATAGTATTCCAAACTCACATGATAATTTATTACATATTAGAAAAGAATTAACATCTTCTCTTACCTCTCTCCATAGTGATGATGGAAGTGATAATCAATATGATATTGAACATGCAAATTAATATGAAAATGAGAATTAATATGAACAAAAATCTAACTATAATAATGCATGAATAATGATTATTATTATGCACATAGTGAAGAAAAAATGTATCTCATTCTTTTAACACTTCTCTTGCTCCTCTCAAACATAATACATTTAAAAATGTTATTTTTACTTCTATGCATGATTCCATTCCAAATAATGCACATGGTAATGATAACATCACATCTTCTACTCAATTAGAATGTGATTCACTAAATCATAAAGATACCAATGAATCTCCCAAGCCACCCCTACTACAGTAGTACCTATTTATAACTCTTCACCCAAAGTGAATGGTAGCCAACATCCCTTTACTAACGTCCAAGTTACCGTTCCTCCAAACATTCAAGTGAGCACACCTCCTCTGCATGATCCAATTAGTAAATGTAGCATTCTAATGGTGAAAATAAATGATCAAATTCAATGATTAAATGAACCACTTCAAGATACTAATATACCATTCTAGGAGATTATTTATTTAATGCATGAAATTAGTGAATTAAAACACCAAGTAAAACTCTTGACTTTGGAAAATAAGGCCTATAAGTCTTAGATGGATGTTAATGACTTACATGGTAACCCTATTTTAAAGGAATTTGTAAAAGCTTCATTGTCTCACTTTGATGGAACTAGAGATCCATTGATACACCGTCAAGCCTTTCAAAAGGGTTTTCTATCTCATGCAAGTCCTTTGATTCTATTGAAGTTGTTCCAATAGACATTTGTGGTTCATGCAAAAAATTGGTTCTTTCATTTCCTCCATGTTTTTTCCTTGTATACATATGATGACCTGGAGGAGGTATTTCTTAGATATTACATAGCAAACATGGGCACTCATGTCACATATGAGAGACTTGCAACATTACATATAAATTATTGAAATCTAGTTAGCAATTATATCTTATGATTCAAGATACACATGTTATGATTGATCTTTAAAACAACAGATATAGAGATTAAACATATCTTTATTAAGGGGATTCACCAACCATTCCAAGAGCATATATTATATTAGATAGATTCCTCTTTTGAGAACTTATGTTTTATAGTTTTAGCATTGGATAAGAAACTATGATTGATTGAGGTAGATTCAGTTGATTGACTTACCTTGGATTTCAAAATTTTACCTCCATCTACCACTCATAGCACACAACATCCACCATGTCCCAAATAAGATAAGAGACTAAAACTAGAAAACCAACTAGTTACAAATAGAGAGATAGTTTCTAGAGCACCACCTATAGCATGCACTATAGATAATAGTAGTAAGGCACCACTATATTTTGATTCATAATAGGATTGCCCATATGTCATATTATAAACACTACTAGATAGGAGGTTAATCACATTAATTTCTACTCATTAACGAGATCCACATATATTACATAGACAACTACATTGATCCTTTTATAACTATCATCATATCTATCGACATAGAGATAATGATTGTTATGGACTCAGAGATTGCATTAATAGATGTGTTGATAATGAAATCATAACATTCACATAGGGGGCACCAATATCTCCTCCAAAATATAATCGTAGACCTCATTCCTACATAATTGAGTCCTCCCAATACATTCCTTCATAGGAATCATCAATTACTCATTATGAGAGTAATGCATTTTATAAGATAGAGCCTCATAGGAGATATCTTATCCCACCTACTCAAAAGTTTTATAGACTAGTGTAGTGAGAGCAACCTACATATAGTAGTGTAGTCAGTGGAGTGTATAGTCTAGTTCCATAGACATATCCAACAAAGTCACATGCATCACAATAGAATTTTTAGGATCCTATCTCATGTAGCAACTTGATATGGTTAAGATTAGATGAATCTATATCATAAAGTACTACTCTAAATAGATATTCACTAAAATCAAGGTTTCAAGGTCTTATCTCACATAGTAATCTACTATGGTTAAGATTAGATGAACCCACATTGTAGAGTACTACTCTAAAGAGATATTCGCTATGATGAATTTTACAGGGACCTATTTCATGTAGCAACATGCTAGGATTAATATTAGATAAGCCCCCATCATAGGTTATAGTTCCATCTCAATCTATTGTTCAGTCATACACATCACAATAGAGGTCATAAGGTGTTATTTCATGTAGCAATCCACTATGATTATGAAAATATAAGCCTCCTTCACAACACATAATTTTAGTTACACATCCATTGAGGTTACATCTTACAAAGTATCCACATAAAACTATAGCTAGTGTATCATAGACAACATTAGATACTGGGCATGTTCTTATACAACATGAGTAATATGGCCACTTGTTCAGTTGGTCATCAAGATTCAGATCATGATATAAAAACCATGGGGATGATATGAATAGAGTGATATCTTACATCCCCTTTTACTAACAATTACATCAACAACAATTTTAGGACTCTAGAAAGCTTCCAACTACAATATTCACACTAGGGTAGCATCATTGAGATATCATGCCTCTACACATAAAGCACACTTTTAGATAGCTTATTATACTACCGTATGGGTCCTTAAGAGCCCCATAGTTACATCCACTTCATATATTAATAGGGGGACCCCATAGTCAATTTCCACTACAAACATTTTAGAGCATTTATATTATACACAACTTTTAAAGCCATAGTCTCATCCATTCCATCATGGTTCAGAATCATGTATAATCCCTCTCTTTAATATAAGACAACATGATAGGGAGCTTTTGATGCTTATAAATGTACCACATGTGTTCTTAGTGTTTAAATAACACTTCTCATTTTAGAATCCTAAGAATTTAGAGCATGAGTTACATGTATTTGGTAATTGTGATGCATGTGATGAAATAATGGCAAATCAAGGTAGACTATTCCACAATATTTATATGATTTTGTGGTTGGGAGCCACCTTGATCAAAGAATTTGTAAATTTTGGTTAATCTTGATCAAAGTTCTAAACTACACTAGTCTAAGTGAATATTTGACAATTAGATCTAAGCTATAGTGAGTTATTTTTAAAAAGGGGTAAAATGAAGGGTAAGGTAAAAACAAAATGAATGTGATTGATAATCTTTATCTCAAACATTATGATAAAGTTTTAGTTGACTGAACATGCATTAGAACCAATATGTAATGCAAAATAGCTAATGCTCAATTTTCACTATAATGTAGGCAAACTTCTGAGGGTAAACTAGAAATACAATTAAAAACCAAGTATATTTTGATGATTTACTACTATGCATAGATAGTTAATGCACATATTTGATGTATAACAAATTAAATTAAAACAACTTATGATCCTTTCAAATAATCTAGAATAACACAGATTAGCAACCTTATAATAAGTATGTAGTTTAGAGTTCAAAGAAACCATTCAAATTCAAGATCTATAAAAGCATTTGATAGAAAAACTAAAAACTATCAACTTAATGAGCTGGAAAATATTTGTATAATTCTTTATCTATATTTATTTCTCTAAGTATACAATTTTTTCTCAAAATTATCTCCCTTACAAAATGGTAACACTACCTATTTATAAAAAGCATATGTAGTGTACCAGCTAGTCTATTTATATAGGTGTACAAAGGTAAGGATGGCTATCTTTATATGCCCTAGATACACATTCTTTTCTAAATCATACTGACCTAGAGGAAAATATTCTAATAGACTAGCATATTCCTTTACAATGAAATATTCTATTTTAAAAGTGTTATAAGACTTTTTAAAATAGAATAAGCTTAATTTGAAGGTGGGTCCCCTAATTATTATTGAAGGGTGTCTTTAGTCTTAGTGTTTTATTCATTGATTGGGTTCAAATTTACTATAGGATTCATAAAAAACCCATCCTTTTGGTTTGCTAGTTCATTGAGCTCTTTGTCATTTCTCAACATGGCCTCCTTGATGCTCTGGGCTTCTATAATTTGCTTCCCTGAATTGAGGATAATATACATGATTATATAGTTCTCATTACTAGATTGGCCTTAGCTTTTACCTCTTATTTCATGGATGGTGGTAGTGGATCTTTGCTAAATCTCATTATCATTGATCAACCCCATAGTAGTGGGTTGTAAATACTCTATCATCATAATTATTAGGAGTTTCTCAATTATGCTTATCAAAGTTTCCTCTTATCTTACAAGATTATTGACATTGTTGTGCCATGTTCTTAGGGTCTACACCTTGTTAACAATGAATCCTAAAATTGCATTCAAGTGTCCCAAACTAATAGTCATAGAGCCTAAGATATGTCTTTTCACCTTCATATTGATTATCTTGGTAATTTGGTCCTCTAAAGCCTACTATTAGATAACCAAGGCTTTAGCCTTTTGAGCTTGTTATGCCAAAAAATTTGTCTAAGCTTCATAGCCTTTAAGGCCTCAAACATTTCAAAAAATGATCCACTAAACATTTTAATCACCTCCTTAGGGATAGAGAGGAGGGCCTTGGCCTCAAGGTTCTACTTCTCCATCCTCAAGTTGGCAATTTATTGCTTCAATCCCCTAATTCTAGCCATTACCTATGTTGATTGGGCTCCAACCAAACTCTCCACATCCTGAATATGGATGGGATGTTCTCCCAATGCTTGTCCTTCTACTGGAACTAGGTCTATGAAAGGTTCTACCCTTTGAAAGGTGAACTCTTATGTACCCACCATAAATTTCCTTATGTTGATCTTTTCTAGCCCTATGGTATCTAGATTGAAGTGAACTATAGAGGCAATCTTAGTCAACTATGTGGCCTCAAGAATTTCAAATTTGGTACTACTAGATTCTCCTAGAGCATCCATTCTCTTACCTCCAACCCCTTTTTCTTCCACTATTCTCCTCTCTACTTGTTACTTAATAATATCCCTTATCCATGGCTTAATATTATCAGGCACATTTAAATCAACCCTAGTAATGGCCCATGAGTGGGAGAGAGATGGGATTTTATGTAATTTTCCATAGATGAACCAGTCAAGAATGGTTGGTCCATGAATTAGAAATTCATCACTAAATAGGTTGACCTCACTAGTGGGATGGGTAAATCTCAATCTAGGCCTCTTTCTTGTTCTCATAAAGAATAATGCCAAATCTACATGTCTCTTCTCTTAAGATCCCATTGGGATAAGTTCTATTCTTGTTGCCTCCTCTAGAAGGTCCTCTTCTCCATTTAAACAATAGGATTCTACAAGTTATTTCAGGTCACCTTCAAGTGCTTCTTTAGGTTATAAGGCTATCATGTCAATATGCTAGACTGGGGAAGGTGGATTTTGGGGTAATACTATAGAGAGGGCCCTTCCCTAGGAATTTCTTATAATCTAACTTTTCCAACTTTATCTTTTCCCTTATCTTACCCATCATGGGCTTGTTCAACCTATTATTGGGGTTGGGATTGCTCTACTTGAAGTTACTCAAGGGGACATTCTAGAGGTCCTAGGTAATGAATGATATTTCAAAGGGTATGTTTACCATATTTACCCATAAGGATTGTTGTCTCTTACCAATTTGTGCTCTAGATTAATGTTATGGCCTTGGATTCTAAACAACACCTCTTCATAATTCTTGGCTCTAATGTGTACGGTGTCATGGACACCAAGTTGATGTGCATAACCAAACTTGAGTTTTTTGTCCCTTAAATGATCTATCACTTTGCCCCTTGGGTCCCACATTTGGAGATCATCAAGATAAAAGTCAAATGAATTAATTTGTGTAACCATAACCTCTACTTGTTTCCAATCCTTGATTATGATTCTCCCAATATCTAAGGGGAAGGGGTGAAGCATAGATTTCCTCTTCTCTTCATAGGCTTTTTCAAATCCATAGATAATCTAGGAGGAAATATCCTACTTAGTAAGCTTATTTTTGATGTGCACTGGTAATCTGTATGATTGGGACATGATGTCATCTATCCTAATGACTGTGCAATTAGGATAGAACCATACACCCCCTATCATTTCAACATATTTCTTGATAAGGGTGTAGAGTCTAGGCATGGGGACACTAGTGATTTCCTCCACTATAGTAAGGTAAGCATAGTCATAAATGAATTACATGTGGTTCTTATACTTAAATATATGGATCTTGGAGTAGTAGTGGGAAATGGTAGTTCTGCCATTAGTGGACTAGTTCCTAATGACAAGGAAGGTAGTTAAAGAAAGACGGGCATCAAGTAGGTAGGACATCATGTATAATTTATTATAGGTCCTTGTCTTGATCTATGAATTTATTTGACAAGAAGGTGCTGATCAAATTTCTTATTGGAGGAGTAAGCTTTTCTTCTACTAGGAAGTGTACATACAAGACCCAAACATTAGTTACGTATGTTGTTGATGGGGCACCAAAAGCTTTGTTTAATAATCTCATAATCACCTTAATACCTTCCCTAAAATAGATAATAAGGATTTTTCCATCAAATATTATAAATATGTGAGGTCCTTGGAGGAGCCAAGGCCTAAAGGTAGAGTCTAAATCATTATTATTGGTCCACTCCCTCATCTTGGGGAGGTTTATATGGAGAAAATAGAGCTTATAGTATTTTTAGAAAGAAATAGGGGAGATGTACGCTACCTCTTTTGAATTTCCTTCCCTAATAATCCACTCACCATCTATCCTACAATCAATAAAAATAGGTGCAAGGATATCGATGCTATGTAATACCTCAGACTTTGCCATGACATGATGGAGACCAACCATCTAGATGGAAACCAAGTTTTCATATTGTTTATTGGTGGGGTGATTCCTTTATTCTTCCTTTATTATAGGCTAAAATTCATTGATCATGAAGAATATCTCAAATTACCTTTGAATACTCTAGATATTCAGTGCCATGAGGTATAATTTTGTATCCTTGAATGTTATACCCTCACTATCTATCATTAGATAGAGCTCAACTTCCTCTTTCATTTATTGTTTGCTAGTAGCTAGTGCTCTTATTTCTTATCAATTACTTGCACTAGGTTGTAGGGTATTTCTATAAATGCTTTCTTATTCTTAAGAAACATAGTTAAGTCCTCTTGATTGAATTGTAGTAAATTGAGTATGATGTAGTACATTTATATAGGGTCTACAGTTCTATGGCTTTAATGGTGAGATATATCCATCTTTTGGCTTATGTGTGTCTCAAATTTGACTTGGACATATACCTTTATACCTTCATGTTTTCCAACCTACAAGATCTAGGATTTTGTCCCCTTTTTGCTTTCTTGGTGCTTAGGTGGCACTAGTTTTGGCCCTTCATGTCATTTTTCATAAATGTTATTTAAACACTTAACCATTGGTATTTAAAAATACCTTTTTCTTTTTGTTTCATTAGATAAAATCCCTAATTAGTTCATGTCATTAATTGTGATATGTGCTTATGCATCCCAATTGGCTCTCTAGGTCTAAATATTTGTGGTTGTGATACTTGGCATGCTTGTATATCTTCCTCATGTTCTAAATCTTTTGGTCAATCACTCATCAAATGAGCATAGGCCATGTGTTGAGCTTATGGAATTTTGAAAATTCATCAATGCTTTTGCATCATTCGATTATATATAGAAATAAAGTGACAACCATTGATCCTTATTGTCAAATAAAAGGGAGCCACTTGGCATTCCCATAGAGGTTTTTAGGGTCTTGTTAGGTCCATCCTGATTATGCCTTTGAAATTCATTGGGATTGCAAGATCTTGAGTTCATATCAAGTGGGCCCCTTCTCTTTCATTCTCTCAATGATGTTTCATTCCATTGGATCAAATCACATGATGAAGCAAGGATCATTTAATAACCAAAGATGCATGACTTTTAATCTAGGGTTCAGGTCATCCTCATGTCATTGGATTAAATCTCGTGATGAAGTGATGACTACTAGATCCTTTAAGGTGCATAGAGTTTAATTTAAGACCAGATATTAATAAAAGCTTCAACCAAAATTTTAATAATAAGGTCCTTTTACATTACTAAACATCAATGGTTCTTGTGATTAAAACTTGGGATAACCATTAGTTAAAAAAGGGGGGCTTGGCTAGGAAATAAGAACAAGTACCCCAAAAGACCATTTTGAGACACGATTAAAATTATCTAAGGTTTCAAAAAGGGGGTAATATGTAATGACATAGTTATAATTTTATATTAAGGTTTGGTCATGTTAATAAATGTGACCAAGCCTTAATATAAAATTATACTTAGGTCTAACATCAGATAAAGTATTCTCTATAAATTGCTCCCACCAAATTTGAATTCAAACCAAAGGGTTTTAGGCATAGGGTTTTATTGAAATGGGATACTAATTTTAAATCATGTAAATAAAGGTTAGTAAGATTCTAAAATCAAGTGGTGCATGCCATTGCCTCCCCCACATGACCTAAATTTCTCACAAACAAGGAAACCCATTAGTATCATTGTGCATATCAAAGTTTAATTTCAAACAAAATAAGCTACTTATAGAGTGGATGACCCTCAAATTTTTAAGATCATGGAAAAGTTTAGTAATGACAAGGCTTAAAAACCTCCCAAGGGTCCCAATTTTCAAAATTAGGGGTATGTTGGTCCCAACAGAAGTCTCTCATGATATTCATTGGTTAGTATCATTTCTTCTCAGTCTTACTTATATATAGCTTCATTGGTTAGTATCATTTCTTCTTAGTCTTACTTATATATAGCTTCTTTTCAAATTTCTTGTACACAATCTCTTAATGATTATTTATACATAAGTTATTTTAAATTAATTGTACATAGTTTCTTTATGATTTCTTGCACATAACTTATTCTAAAAATACCAAAACCAATAAAAAATATGTCAAAATAAAAAAACATTAAAATAACTCAAAATACCAATAACATTTCAATTGTATGCATTATCTATGCTTTATATTTCTAATACCATGCTAGACTTACATTTGTTGTTCTATGTTATTGTTTGTCAATTTATGTACATTACCATGCTTTACTTGATGTTATTTGAGTGTGTGTAATGAAATCAAGATCTATTATTACTTCACTCTACCCATTTAGGGGGCATCCTACTTCTACATTTGAGACATACATATATATATCTACCCACCAGGGGTATCTTCTACATGACTACACAATCTAGTTTATGTCATTATTACACCACACACTCTAGTTATCATGATGATGTACATTATTTACTAGCTTACATAGATTACTCTATCGATATTCACTAGTATATAGCACTTGTGTATTGCTTAGCATCTACCTAGTTTCATACTCCATGTTTTACATACTTTCAATTCTTATTTTGATGTGTTAGATGCAATCATAATTTCAACATTTACATGCCTTCCTTTCTTGTTGTATGTAACTAGATGTGATTGCATTTCTTAATTCCTATTTTTTCTCTTTTGTGTGCCTTAGGACATTTGCCAATGTCCTTTACTTGTATTTTTATTTATACTTATGGCCTTCATGCCAACCTTGCTTATTTCAATTGTATGTGTATGTGGCATTTGAACATTTCTTGTATGCTTGCTTCCTAGTTTGAGTGACATGTGCCCATGTCCCTTATTTTCTTGTCCATTTGGCCACTTTTCTATTATTCTTGTTTCTTTCCTTGTGTGCTTGTTTGCTTCTCAATATTTTCCAATGCCATGATCCACATCATGAATTCTCTTACTTTCTTGGATGCCATGATAGACATCATGTTCCATCCCTCCTTGAAAACTAACAACTAACTAGACTTCTAGTTCTAGTTCACTATATTACACATGTTATTACATTGTTATATCTATCTATGCATACCCATGTTGATCTAACAATCTCCATTATAATCCATACTATATCTTGATATATCTTGTCAATTATCATTGCTATATCATGTATTTTTAGTATAACATAATTGTAGAGATCTTTATTTTGAGGGTGGTCATTGTAGGGTATTCATTCCTACCCTAAAAAGAGGGGGAAACAAACAAGGGTTTTTTTCATAGAGAACATAACATCTAACTAGTAAAAAATTAGATTTCAAAACACCCAAAATAATAACCAGAGTTCAAACTAGGTAGAATAGACCAAATAGATAATGATAATTGCATAACAATCTTTATAATTAGCATAGGACAAGAGTATAAAGTTTGGGATATAACGTTAGATAGTAGGATGTCTTATTTTATCACTCTTATCTAAACAACAAATAAACTAGATTTTATAGAAATAGATAGAAAGGTAAGACTAGCTACAGTTTTGTCAGCAATGTTTCAGTTTAGAATTAGTAGTTTTAATACAATTTTTTTAAAATAATCCATATATAGTGGGCACCATGTGTGCCATGATGGATCTCAATTTTATTTTTAGATATGACAGTTGGTATAACTTCTAGATCATAATCCATGTTACAGACACTAGTGATTGGGGGCAAAATACATGGCACATTTGGTTTCCTTTTTACAATTTATGGCATTACCCAAGAATTATTATTAGTTGCATGTTTTATTACATTTGAATGTGGTTGGAATCATTCTTAAATGGATTACAAATAATCCTATTTCCTATTTTTAGAGTGGCTTTCATATAAGCCTAATCTTCACCTTTTTTGATTGGCTAAGAGTGGCTAAGTTTCTAGCACACATTCAATTATCCATGCCATATTTTCATATTACAAGACATTCATGGGATTTAGGATACATATAATATGACACACACTCATACTATTATTAGTTCATAGCTTCAATTTATGGGGAAATTATGGAACCAAAAGACTAGATAGCCTTTGTATTCTTAAGCCACATACTCTGAGGGATTAGACACATAGTCCAAACATCGATTAACACAAGCATGATCACATAGATTCACTTAGTGGGAAATGATGGAGCTAAAGGGCTAGCCTTTACATTCTTGAGCCACTCTTAGGGAATTGAAAACTTATCTCCATACATGATATTACTCTTAGTATAATGTCATTTAACACATACCCAACATCACTCAGCATCACTTAACAACACAATAGGTTTTGTATTGGTTCACATACCTAGTGAGGTGTATTTATTCCTTTCTCTTCCTCTCTCTGTCTCTCTTTTACCTAGATTTTATATGTTCTTATTTAAGATATAGTGTATCTAATAAGAACTAATCTACTCTATATTTTCTCTTGTATATTTACACTTCATAATGTTCTCTCTCTGCACACACCCAACATCACATAGCTTCATGGGCTTCAACCTTATAGGTAAGTTTAAGTACATTTTCTATTTTTCCTTTATTCTATTATTTTGATTTTCCACATCACTAGAATAAAAGAAGGGTAAATGTAGTCATATAAAATGTAAAAATTGCTATCTTGAGTGTGGATTATGACACCCAATCTATAGGTCCCTCTTGCATGCTCTCATAACCCTTATAGACACCTTTTTACTTATTCCCAATAATGTATAGACTTTTGAAACCTAATTAAAACTTAGCTAGGCTACATTTCCCATGTTAATTCTATCTTTCTAGGCACCTCACCTATAGGATAGGAGTGCCCAACTTGGAATAGAGCACTGAACCCTAGGGTGTCATATTTTGGCACTCTTATCTAATTAAATTTTGAGTTCTAATTTTCATTTCCTTCTAGTTCCTATCCTTCATCTTCTCAGCCTAGCATGAATACATTTAACCCATGACCAATACATATCTATAAAAGTCCATTCAAATTTCATTTAGAAGGAGGTTTATAAATATTACAAAGCAAGCAAGATTAAAATCAAAACCACTAAGGTGAATTTCCCTATTCTTTCCATACAAACATCTAACACAGTTATAAGCATATCTAAATCCCCACAACAATCCCTAACCACATCAATCACACCTATTTTATAATTTTTACATCTGCATTACAGTATTGCACATATCACATCAAGTGGAAGAACTAAATATGGCTTGATACCTCTTCAAAGTATTGGTATTTAGGTGGGGTGCCCACACAAGGGATGTGGATACTCATTCAATGCATCTTACACACACTAATGCCCCCTTCTTTCTCAAATATTATCAAAGAATAATTAATTCTAGGTTTTGAATATTAAATCAACTCTACAAGGATTTTTTTAGACCTTTAGCAACTGAGATTTCACAGGCATACTCATAAAGGGATAATGAACAAAACCTAAAAAACTTAGGTCTTTACAAATAGTTTGGATAATAATGGAAAAAGAGGACAACATCACCAAAACCTAGGATGTATTATTTTTGTACTCTTATCCTATCATAAAATGAAATCTAGATCTTAATTTATGACATGGTCCTAGTCTTGAACAACCAATATTAGACCCTACAATAGTCGTTTCAATTCATTTTAAGATAAGTCTTATTTTATCCATATTTATTTATATTTATAGAAAGGTAAAAAAATATAAATAAATTATATGAATTAGTGGTTAAATTATTTCAATATTATTTACTAATTTAGTCAACCCAGGCCCTTACCTAAATTAGGAATAAGACTCCAATATTCCCAAAATAGTTAAATCAATGAGCAATAAATTTTCATATTTATGACAATATATAGTTTTAAAATTGAAATATGATTTATAAATTTCATATTATGGGGGAATGTGACATGTATTTTGATGTATAGGTATTAGGTAAAATTATCCAAATCATCATTATCTATTTCTATGCTTGATTGATCTCCATCTTATGTTATGCCTTGTCTTGATGCATCAATATTCAACTTAGTCTTTCTCTAGGTCTCTAGGTTTAATATCCTACTTCTATTTATACATGTGACTTACAAAATTTATATAAACTTCTTTGTGTCTTTATTTCACTCTCATTATCAATCACATTCATTTCCAAGCTCATACTATAGCCTTGATCTCTCTTTACCATTCAGTTCTTTCTCTAATTATCCATTAGGCAATTCTAGTAGGTCTCAAGGACCAAATCTTGATCTACGTTTAAATAAATCAGTATATTCTCATGGATGCTCTTAATTGGTCATATCATACCTATCTTAAACCCTTTAAATTCTTCAAACATACTTCACCACTCCTTGTACCTCATAGTCACAATAGTCTCTTTAAACTTGTAGCCTTTGTGCAAATTCTCCTAGTTTGATCAAAATAGGAACTCCTTTGAAGATATAAATCTATTTATATCCACATTTTATCTTATTATAGATTTTTTTTCATGTTTCATGACTTGAATCAACTCTTAGAACACAATTCCTTTAGAAACTACCCCTTAATTGGGCCTAAATAGCCCTAAGACATACCCTCAATTATAAAATCCATATTGTATAGACATTAACCAATAAAAAAAACAATTTTATTATATATCTTAATATCAAAATATTTCATTTTATTAAGCTTCATCATTTTTTTTATAGTTACATCAAAAGTTATGGGGTTTTTCCTCTTGAAACCCCAGACAAGCTTCAACATAGGTTAAGATGCTACATAATTCATTTTATTGACTTTTAATGATTTTTAATGGACTAAAAATCCAATATTGTGTCTATTTTCACCTTATACAACTTCCTAAATGTGTCACACATCACACATCTTAACCATGCTTCTAAACACCAAAACATAGCGTCTTGAGTCCTATTTAAGACTTTGACAATAGGGTTCACATGTCAATGAGTTTCAAGGACTCTTACAAAAGGATTTACAACTAAAAAAACCTTAATTACACATATAATCACCCATTCAAACCATTATATTCAATATTATACATATCTATACAAGAAGTATCCTTCTTATCTACTTTGATTGTGGATAATAAGGTAACCTACAAGCCTATGCTAATAATAGGGGTCATTTGTTCATGTTTTAAGAGTCTCAAAATGTTTATAAGGGTCTCAAAACATCATTTAATAATGAGACAACCCATTTAAACCATACATAAAATTTCACACTTGACAAGGACAATAAAAACAATTTTTTTACCTTACTTTCTAATATGATTGTTCACTCAGAACATGGTACAAGCAGAATTGACATCATTTGAGATTTCAAGTTATTTTTGAATCTTTACACTTCAATATAGGTCATAAAAAGACCTAAATTGATTTCATGACAATGTTCAAATGTTTATCTAAGCTTTTTAATTCTTAATACCAATTTTCAGACCTTGTTTGATAACCTTACCACTTAACTATGTAATACACATATTCCTTAAAGATTGAGTTTTTTCACAATTAATTCCACACTCTTAGGTGACGTAAATGAAAACATAAATGGTACATGATTAAATTATAAGCTCAGTGTTAACACCCAATCTCTAATATTTTAGTAACCATTCTCTAAACATAACTAAACTCCTTTCATACATGACTGTCACCCTACACATATCTCTATCCTGCAATAATTATAAAGATATCTAATCTCTGGGGCCTTAAAGGCTTATTCAAAAAATATAAAAAAAAACACAATATTAACTCATAATAGACTAAATTCACACAACAACAACCTTTTCCTTTATTCATTTGAAACAACATTCAATACACTATAGTCCATGAATATACTTTCAAGATGTTACCAACCTTTGAGATGTTTTAAATAAACTTTTCTTTTACTCCATATTTTCATTAATTATTTATTTATCTCTTTTATCTATCCTCTCCTAAATATTCCATTCAACTAAGCATAAAATCTCCCAATCCAAATTCAATGTTAGTTTTGGGGTGGTTACATCAACTTATTTGCCATAATTAACCTTCAACATACAAGGGTGATTTACAATTATTAATATGACTTGAATTAATTAATAATAAATGAATGTATTAAAACCTAATTATCATGACTTTAATAGACCTATTAAACCAAACTGCTTCACCTAACCCTTTGATACATGTATTTTTCCCTCTTAGTCTTAGTTACAATATTTTAATTTTCAAATTCCCTATTTTGGAGGGAAAACTCCCAGAACCTATAAAACTCACTCTCACTAGCTAAAATGAAATTTTAAGAAAAAAATGGATCTTATATGATATTTAAAATTCAAATACACCCTAAAACGGGATAACCATGACCTCTATTGACAATAAATCAAAAATGATGTTTCCTATCTTAATGATCCTACATCATATATGCATAAATTTATATAATTACTTCAATAAATATTCACATATAATTAATGCATATACATGGGTGAATAAAAAATTATTACAATTTGAAAGATTCAAAAGATAAAATTTCAATTGGCATTCAATATAAATTCATTATAGTTAAGAGTGCATGATATTCATTCATGTTCGAGTTACTACATGGAAATTTAAATTTTGATAAAGTTAAGAAGTTTCATTGTTTCAATGTTTTTAGTAGAATATAGATCTATATGAAATGGTGTGACTTTTAATCATGTTTTAAGTGGGTCATGTTATATTCTAGTTACACTTAGTGTCTATGGTTGAATTTTTTCTATGTCAAGCCAAATTTAGTGGTTCCACCCTTTATTTAATTACAAAGTAGCAAGCCACATTTTTTTTATACCCTTAAATTAATTTCTAGGGTACTATATATATTTAAATGAGAGTTTTATAATACAATCTTTCCAAATTAGTGGGTTTCAATGGTTTAAAATTTGATATTTTATCATTATGAATTTTAGACAAGTATTTTTCCAAATGCCTCATTAAGGGGGAATACACCTACACCTTTACAAGTTATATGGAAATTATATTGAATAATATTTCAAGTGTATAATTTATTTTATCTAATTTCAAATTCCAAATTTTAAGTTTTATATTTTTAAATATGGATAATAACTTCTTTCAGTGGCATTCTTGTAGATTTTTCATTAAGGCATCTTGCATAATCAAGATTTTAATTAAAATACAAAGTGTGTATGTACACTTAGGTTCACATATACTCTATTATAGTGATTCCACTTCATTTCGTCACTATAATAAATTAGTGGAAAATTTAGAAATTCAAATTCAATAATTAAGTTCTTGACAACGTTTGAACTTGACATTATTATCTTACTTGGCTAATTTTACATTCCACTAGATTAAAATATGTTTGGGAGCATTAATTATTATTAAAATTGCCTTAAAACTTCTCAAAACATGATTTGGACATCCCTTTTCTTTAAAAAAATGTATTATCAAACTAGTTTCAGTAATCTTTATCCTTTTGGGATAGGACTACATAATGTCAGGACACACTATGACCTTATCCACTAGCGTAGCCTTACCCTACACTCCAATGGCAAAATTTTAAATATGAGACATATTATTTACCACTAAGACACTTTTATAAATGTTAGTTAGTGTAAATATTAGAAATATTTCTCTATATAATCACATCAAGAATTGTCCAAATACATCTAGAAATCACTTAGTAATTATACTGCACATTGAGCAAAAGAGTACTATTTCTTCCAATTCCAATTATGAATCATTAAAACAATGATATACCAATTATGAATATATTTTACTATAGGTTAAGAAAACTAATTATCAATCATTCAATATAATTTATCTACTTTCCTTCATATGTAAAATTTAAGATTCACACACTCACTTTAGGAGAGAGAACTAACTCAAACTAAGGCCCTTTCTGATCTAGGAGGATCTATATTTCACTACAAAAATAAAGTCTTAAAATTTTAGGTTTATAAATTCCATGGAAAAGATTTCATCAAGATATTTTTAATGCATTTCATGGTTTATAAAATAGAGCCTGTATCCATGAGTTATGGCTCCTAGAAGATTGTTTCGGGCAAATAAAAAAAATGAGTTTTGTCAAAAAATGATAAGAGGTTAACAATCAACAAATGTCAATAAGTGGCAAATGGAAATTAGACCAAGTGGTACGTCCTCAATCTAACACATGGATTTCTACCGTTTGTGATCATCCAATTTTATATTATGTAATTAAATTTCATACCAAGGTCCCTCGAAATTCCTTCACATTCCATGTGAAAGACCCATGCCACGTTTCATTCAAACATTCCATATGTTTTCCATGTATTTCCCATGATCCCCACCAAGTTTCCACTTGGTTCCCACATACCTCACATGCCATGCCAAACACTTTTCATAAAATTCCCACAAGCCACCATTATTCCCATGAAATTGAAGGTAATGCCAATCACTTGGCAATGTATACCACAAATTTCATGGAATTTAAATATTTTAAAAAACTCCCACCTCCCAAATGTAGGATATTGGATTTCAATGCCACTAAAGATATTGGGATAAGACCAAAACCATTGGAGTGGAATTCAAGCATGAACCTTTTGGGTAAAAGGATAAGTTCCCAATTGATTGGAACACTTGAACAAATAGTATTTAAAGGGGGTTGAGTTATATTTGAAGACTTCTTTTGGTCATGGAGTTTGTTTTCAAGGGATATAAAGAGTGTAGAGAGATTTGGAGATTATTTGAAGGTCTTGACCAAAATATTACTGTCTCAAGATAATCTCTAGGATAGATTTAAAGATTGTAAGATGATTTTTAAAGACTTATTATTATTGTAAAGTGATTTTTTTACAATTAATAAGGAGTGATCCCCCATTGGATTGGATCTAGAGACGTAGGCTATATAGTCAAACTCTATTATCAAATTGTATTTGGTATTTCTATTGAATTTTGTCTATTTATTCATTGCACTCTTAAATTTAAGTTATTTTGGATATTTAAAATCTGATTTTAATTTTGTAATCCTTTAAAATGTCAATTTTAATTAAATTATTATATTAAGGTTTCAATCCATTACAAGTGTGTTTTCCACTACTATGAAACTTGTATGATTATGATTACAAATCAGATTTTTGATATCAGAGTAGAATTTATATTTAACCATGTGGATCGCTAGTGTATGTTGACAAGGTCAAGATCTAGGTGGGGTGAAGGAGAATTAGTAGAATATGATCTAGAGATTAGATCAAGACTTACTGTATAAATGAGAGATGACTTTGAGTCTGAACGAGCTTTTGATAATACTTCTTGGAAATTAAGGACATGGTTGAGGAACTTTATCAGGAATGATGAAATAAGATGGAGCATGATGGAGGTGGTAATTATTTTGAGAAACCTTCTTCCTCTTTAGGTGATGTTAAAGATAAAAAAGTTTTTGAATCTCTTCCTTCACTAAAACTAGATATTAAGTTTGAATTGTCAATGTTTAATGGTGAGATTAATGTAGAAAAGTTGAATAACTACATAAATCAAATTAAAGTATATTGTAGGGTCTAGAAGATTGTAGATGATGAGGCTAAAATTCACCTGGATACTTTTTGAATGGGAGGCATAACTCTCATCTAGTGGGAGAGTAAGCTGAAGGAAAATAAAATTAACATAAGTAACTGGATTTCCACTTGGAGTGAATTTGTTGATGCACTTAGAAAGCAATTTTATCCTTTAGGATATATGTAGCAAGCCATGATGGATTGTAAATATTTAAAATAAACTAAAGGCTAAAGTGTTTAAGATTATACACAATAATTTAGAAAAAGGGATTTACTTTTGAATATTCCTCTTTATACATAGGAAACATTGCTTAAGTATATAGGTGGGTTGCATAATTACTTGAAACACATGAGTTTGGTTCTCAATCCCACTAGTATAGATGAAGCATGTGCTAAAGCCATTCATTTAGAGGCTAAAGGAAAATATACAAAATAATATTTTTCTAAAGTTTAAATTAAGCAATCTGAAGTTAATCATTCTAAATGGAAAAGTTTTGGAAAGGGTAAACACAAATCCATTGTTATTATTCATAAAGAAGAGGGTAATCCATTTTGAAATCATTAAAATAAAAATAATGATGAGTCTAAGTGTTGGAAATTAAATCCCATGTTAAATCCTTCTAACATGTTTAAGAAGAAAGACAAGAAAGCTAATACTATAGTTCAGGATCTGGGTTCATATTTTTGGGATGAAACCAAGATCATAGCTATGAGTATGTAGAATTATTCTTTTATTTCTAGGACTAAGTCATCTAGTGTTGCTTCCTATTAAAAAAAAAATCTGTGCATGATAATAAGAAAATAAATGAGTTGTTCCACATTAGGGTTGTTACAAAACATACTAAGATAGACACCCTATTTGATAGTGGATCATAGGAAAATTTTATTTCTAAAGAGATTTTTTAAAATTTAGGCTTAAAAAAAACTCCCCATCTAAAACCCTATCCACTTGGTTGGGTATGTGATGATACAAAATTTCAAGTAACCAAAACTTGTAGATTTAAATTTATCATTGCATCCAAATATGTGGATGAAGTTGATCTAGATCTAGTCCCTCTAGACATATGTGGGATTGTTTTAGGAAGCCCTTATCTTTATGATATAAAAGTAATCTTTTATAGGGAAGAGAATAAGTAATTTATTGTTAAGGATGACATTAAATATATAGTAAAAACACGTCATGTTAAGACAAGTCTTTCCTTGGTTATAGGACGTCAAATGAAAAGAGTAGTCAATTTAAGAAAGAATTTTAATCTCGTGTTGATTAAATATAAGGAAAAAGAACATTCCCAAGCTATGGAAAATTTTGATCCTAAACATAAGAAAGAATTGGAGAAAATTATTTTCTAATTTCTCACTTATTGCATCACCCTTGCATTCTTTAACTGGTATAAAATAGGTTTTTTAGTGTGGAGGAAAGCAAAAAAGGGCCTTTGACACTTTAAATACAAAGATTATTACTTCTCTTGTCTTAGCACTTCTTGATTTTCAATAGCCATTTGAGATTGAGATGGATGCAAGTGATCATCCTATGAGAGCTATTTTGATGCAAGGATAGAAACCAATATGCTATCATTCTAAGACCTTCATAGGTATGGTAAGAAATTATTTGACTTATGATAAGGAATTGTATGTATTGGTTCACAGTGTTAAGAAATGGAAACATTACTTGATGGGCAAGGAGACAATGATACATATAGATCATCACCCCCTCCAGTATCTTTAGTCATAGGTCAAGTTACAACAATCTAGGTATTTTCATTGGATGGGTTTCTTGCAATAATTTCATCTTGTGATCAGGTATAAGAAAGGTATTTAGAATAAATATGTTGACATTCTTTCTAGGCCTCCTATGGTAGTTGCATCTTTTCTCTTATAGCATAGTTATTTAACTCCTGAAAGTTATAAAGAATAGTATGTTTCTGATGCTAACTGTAAAGATTTGTATAAATATAATGAGTGGTAAACAGGTAGAAGAGTCAAACTATCATGTGCATAATGGACTTTTGTATCATTTGGGTAAACTTTGTATTCCTCAAAATGAAAGGGTGCACATGATTAGGGAAGCACATATTTCTCTTATTTCTATTCATTTTGGAGTTGATAAAATGGTTGCACATTTGAAAATGTATTTATCTTAGCCCTGTATGCAAGAAAATATTTCCAAATATATCAAGGGGTGTGTTCTTTGTGCCATAAACAAACCTAGTAAAAAGAAACTGGGACTTTACACTCCCTTACCTGTTCCTACTCATCCCTAGGAAAGTATTTCCATGGGTTTTATAGGAGGTTTGCCTATTTCATAGAGAAAACATGATTACTTATATGTGGTAGTGGATAAATTTAAAAAGATGTGTGTTTTGATTCCCTACACTAAGTAAATTACAGGGGAAGGTATGACACACTTGTTCTTTTATCATGTATGGATTAATTTTGGTTTGCCCACTTCCATTATTTTTCAATGAGATTATTGATTTCTTAGGGAATTTTTGTCAACACTGTGGGAATTTATGGACACTAAGTTGAATAAGAGCACTGCATTTCATCCATAGACTGATGGTTAGATAGAGGTTGTAAACTACACAGTGGTACATTTTCTTAAGGGTTATTATAGTAAACATCCCAAGTTTTGGGATCATAATTTATGCTATATACAACATGCTTACAACCATGAACTTCATTCTTATACTATGAAATATCCTTTTGAAGTTTATTATGGATATTTTCCTAAATCTCCTCTAAATGTTTGTTATGGATAGGATTTAATTACTAAAGAACGTAAAGATGATACTAAAGCCAAGAAGTTCATTGATAAGATACAACATATACACTAAACTATCCAAGATCAATTGGAGAAAATTTAGGCAAAGTATAAAGCAAGACATGATAAACATCATGTTGATCACCAATTTATTATAGGTGATCTAGTATGGCTTCACATCAGTAAATAAGGATTGATAGGTGAAGGCAAAAAGTTGAAACCAATCTGGTATGGTCCTTTCCAGATTATGGAAAAATTGGTAAAAATGCTTTCCAATTGGATTTACAATATTATATGTAGATTTATTTAGTTTTGAATGTGGAAAATCTAAAATTGTATGAGCCTATGATGATTGTAGATCATGATGAGAGTGTATCTATCCCTTATATTGATGATAAGTATCTAACAAAATTATAGGAAGATACAATACTTGACAAGAATATTTGGACTTTATGAAGGGGAAATGTTGAATATCTTCATGTTGGTCTCAAATGGATACACCTAAACAAGGCCAAATGGATGGAAGTTGGAAGAGTGAGGGAGTAATATCCTCACCTCTTTACCAATTAATCAAATTTTAGAGGACCAAAAGCTCTTAGAGGGGATGATTGATCTAGGAAGATCTATATTTCACTTCAAAAATAAAGTCTTCAAATTATAGGTTTATCAATTCCATGGTGAAGTGATCATCAAGATATTTTTGATGCATTTTGTGGTTTGGAAAATGGAGCTCATATTCATGAGTTATGGCACCTATAAGATCATTTTGAGAAAATAAAAAAAATGGGTTTTGTCAACAAGTGATGAGAGCTCAACAATTGACAAATGTTGACAAGTGGTGAATGGAGATTATACCATATGGTGGGTCCTCAAACCACCACGTGGCTTATCACCATTCATGATGATCTAATTTTATATTATGTAATTAAATTTCATGCCAAGGTCCCTTGAAATTCCTTCACATTCCACATGAAAGATGCATGCCACATTTCATTCAATCATTCCACATGTTTTCCATGTATTTCCCATGGTCCCCACCAAGTTTCCACATGGTTCCCACATACCTCACATGCCACACCATACACTTTACACAAACTTCCCACAAGCCACAATCATTCTCATGAAATTGAAGGTAATTCCAATCACCTGGAAATGTATACCATGAATTTCATGGCATTTACATACTTTAAAAAGCTCCCACATGTGGGATATTGGAATTTAATGCCTCCAAAAATGTTGGGATAAGACCAAAACCATTGGAGTGGGATTCAAACTTGACCCTTTTGGGTAAAAGGATAAGATCCCAATTGATTGGGACACTTGAAAAAATAGTATATAAAGGTGGTCGAGTTGTATTTGAAGACATATTTTAGTCATGGAGTTTGTTTCTAAGGCATGTAAAGAGTGTAGAGAGATTAGAGATTATTTGAAGGCCTCAACCAAAATATTATTATTTTAAGAGAATATCTGGGATAGATTTAAAGATCATAAGACATTTTTTGAAGACTTATTATTATTATAAAGAGATTTTGATACAATTAATAATGAGTGATCCCTTATTGGAGTGGATCCAGAGATGTCGGCTATATAGCCAAACCCTGTTATCAAATTGCATTCGGTATTTATGTCAAATTTTGTCTCTTTATTTATTTCACTCTTAAATTAAAGTTATTTTGGATATTTAAAATACGATTTTAATTATTTAATCATTTAAATTTTTTATTTTAATTAAATCCTTATATTAAGGTTTAGATCCATTTCAAGTGTGTTTTCTACTGTTATGACACTTGTATGATTATGATTACAGATCATTTTTAGGCTATGTAAAAAAAAATATTATGACTTGGGATTTATTGAATATATCTTGGAAATTACCATTTCTAAAGTTCCCCATTTTTATTTTATTTTTATTATGTATATTATGGAGAAGATAAGGGTTTTATTCTTTAGGTATTTTTAGTGGTGAATCAACACACACAATCAAACCAATAAGCCCTTTTAAATAGGTGTGTGCACCCAGATTAGAAAATTAGTCACATAATCCAATAGTAAATGGAGGAAATAAGTAGATAACGATGTATTTTGGATGTGTCCTCTTAATTCATAATGATTCAAACATATTTTGAGTTCCTACATATTGTTATAACATAATTCACATGTTTTTTCATGTAATTTCCATTCCCAGTCAAGTTGCATAATTAGAAATTAATAAGATTCAAAAGAGGTTTGAATTTACTTCATTAGTTCAAGTGTGTTTTCTACTGCTATGACACCTGTATGAATATGATTACAGATCATTTTTAGGCTATGTAAAAAACAATATTATGACTTCAGATTTATTGAATATATCTTGGAAATTACCATTTCTAAATTTCCCCATTTTTATTTTATTTTTATTATGTATATTATGGAGAAGATAAGGGTTTTATTCTTTAGGTATTTTTAGTGGTGAATCAACACACACAATCAAACCAATAAGCCCTTTTAAATAGGTGTGTGCACCCAGATTAGAAAATTAGTCACATAATCCAATAGTAAATGGATGAAATAAGTAGATAACGATGTATTTTGGATGTGTCCTCTTAATTCATAATGATTCAAACATATTTTGAGTTCCTACATATTGTTATAACATAATTCACATGTTTTTTCATGTAATTTTCATTCCCAGTCAAGTTGCATAATTAGAAATTAATAAGATTCAAAAGAGGTTTGAATTTACTTCATTAGTTCAAGTGTGTTTTCTACTGCTATGACACCTATATGAATATGATTACAGATCATTTTTAGGCTATGTAAAAAACAATATTATGACTTCAGATTTATTGAATATATCTTGGAAATTACCATTTCTAAATTTCACCATTTTTATTTTCTTTTTATTATGTATATTATGGAGAAGATAGGGGTTTTATTCTTTAGGTATTTTTAGTGGTGAATCAACACACACAATCAAACCAATAAACCCTTTTAAATAGGTGTGTACACCCAGATTAGAAAATTAGTCACATAATCCAATAGTAAATGGATGAAATAAGTAGATAACGATGTATTTTGGATGTGTCCTCTTAATTCATAATGATTCACACATATTTTGAGTTCCTACATATTGTTATAACATAATTCACATGTCTTTTCATGTAATATCCATTCACAGTCAAGTTCCATAATTATAAATTAATAAGATCCAAAAGAGGTTTGAATTTACTTCATTAATTCAAGTGTGTTTTCTACTACTATGACACTTGTATGATTATGATTATAGATCATTTTTAGGCTATGTAAAAAACAATATTATGACTTGGGATTTATTTAATATATCTTGTAAATTACCATTTCTAAATTTCCGCATTTTTATTTTATTTTTATTATGTATATTATGGAGAAGATAGGGGTTTTATTCTTTAGGTATTTTTAATGGTGAATCAACACACACAATCAAACCAATAAACCCTTTTAAATAGGTTTGTGCACCCAGATTAGAAAATTAGTCACATAATCCAATAGTAAATGGATGAAATAAGTAGATAACGATGTATTTTGGATGTATCCTCTTAATTCATAATGATTCAAACATATTTTGAGTTCCTACATATTGTTATAACATAATTCACATGTCTTTTCATGTAATTTCCATTCACAATCAAGTTGCATAATTAGAAATTAATAGGATCCAAAAGAGGTTTGAATTTACTTCATTAATTCAAGTGTGTTTTCTACTTCTATGACACTTGTATGATTATGATTACAGATCATTTTTAGGCTATGTAAAAAACAATATTATGACTTGGGATTTATTGAATATATCTTAGAAATTACCATTTCTAAATTTCCCCATTTTTATTTTATTTTTATTATGTATATTATGGAGAAGATAGGGGTTTTATTCTTTAGGTATTTTCATTGGTGAATCAACACACACAATCAAACCAATAAACCCTTTTAAATAGGTGTGTGCACCTAGATTAAAAAATTAGTCACATAATCCAAAAGTAAATGGATGAAATAAGTAGATAACAATGTATTTTGAATGTGTCCTTTTAATTCATAATGATTCAAACATATTTTGAGTTCCTACATATTGTTATAACATAATTCATATGTCTTTTCATGTAATATCCATTCACAGTCATGTTGCATAATTAGAAATTAATAAGATCCAAAAGAGGTTTGAATTTACTTCATTAATTCAAGTGTGTTTTCTACTGCTATGACACTTGTATGATTATGATTACAGATAATTTTTAGGCTATGTGAAAAACAATATTATGACTTAGGATTTATTGAATATATCTTGGAAATTACCGTTTCTAAATTTTACCATTTTTATTTTATTTTTATTATGTATATTATGGAGAAGAAAGGGGTTTTATTCTTTAGGTGTTTTCAGTGGTGAATCAACACACTCAATCAAACCAATAAACCCTTTTAAATAGGTGTGTGCACATAATCCAATAGTAAATGGATGAAATAAGTAGATAACGATGTATTTTGGATGTGTCCTCTTAATTCATAATGATTCAAACATATTTTGAATTCCTACACATTGTTATAACATAATTCACATGTCTTTTCATGTAATTTCCATTCACAATCAAGTTGCATAATTAGAAATTAATAAGATCCAAAAGAGGTTTCAATTTACTTCATTAATTCAAGTGTGTTTTCTACTGCTATGACACTTGTATGATTATGATTACATATCATTTTTAGGTTATGTAAAAAACAATATTATGACTTGGGATTTATTGAATATATCTTGGAAATTACCATTTCTAAATTTCCCCATTTTTATTTTATTTTTATTATGTATATTATAGAGAAGATAGGGGTTTTATTCTTTAGGTATTTTCAGTGGTGAATCAACACACACAATCAAACCAATAAACCCTTTTAAATAGGTGTGTGCACTTAGATTAGAAAATTAGTCACATAATCCAATAGTAAATGGATGAAATAAGTAGATAACGATGTATTTTGGATGTGTCCTCTTAATTCATAATGATTCAAAAAAAATTTGAGTTCCTACATATTGTTATAACATAATTCACATGTCACAGTCAAGTTGCATAATTAGAAATTAATAAGATCCAAAAGTGGTTTGAATTTACTTCATTAATTCAAGTGTGTTTTCTACTGCTATGACACTTGTATGATTATGATTACAGATCATTTTTAGGCTATGTGAAAAACAATATTATGACTTAGGATTTATTGAATATATCTTGGAAATTACCATTTATAAATTTTGCCATTTTTATTTTATTTTTATTATGTATATTATGGAGAAGAAAGGGGTTTTATTCTTTAGGTGTTTTCAGTGGTGAATCAACACACACAATCAAACCAATAAACCCTTTTAAATAGGTGTGTGCACTCAGATTAGAAAATTAGTCACATAATCCAATAGTAAATGGATGAAATAAGTAGATAACGATGTATTTTGGATGTGTCCTCTTAATTCATAATGATTCAAACATATTTTGAATTCCTACACATTGTTATAACATAATTCACATGTCTTTTCATGTAATTTCCATTCACAATCAAGTTGCATAATTAGAAATTAATAAGATCCAAAAGAGGTTTCAATTTACTTCATTAATTCAAGTGTGTTTTTTACTGCTATGACACTTGTATGATTATGATTACAGATCATTTTTACGTTATGTAAAAAACAATATTATGACTTGGGATTTATTGAATATATCTTGGAAATTACCATTTCTAAATTTCCCCATTTTTATTTTATTTTTATTATGTATATTATGGAGAAGATAGGGGTTTTATTCTTTAGGTATTTTCAGTGGTGAATCAACACACACAATCAAACCAATAAACCCTTTTAAATAGGTGTGTGCACCCAGATTAGAAAATTAGTCACATAATCCAATAGTAAATGGATGAAATAAGTAGATAACGATGTATTTTGGATATGTCCTCTTAATTCATAATGATTCAAACATATTTTGAGTTCCTACATATTGTTATAACATAATTCACATGTCACAGTCAAGTTGCGTAATTAGAAATTAATAAGATCCAAAAGTGGTTTGAATTTACTTCATTAATTCAAGTGTTTTTTCTATTGCTATGACACTTGTATGATTATGATTACAGATCATTTTTAGGCTATGTGAAAAACAATATTATGACTTAGGATTTATTGAATATATCTTGGAAATTACCATTTCTAAATTTTGCCATTTTTATTTTATTTTTATTATGTATATTATGGAGAAGAAAGGGGTTTTATTGTTTAGGTGTTTTCAGTGGTGAATCTACACATAAAATCAAACCAATAAACCCTTTTAAATAGGTGTGTGCAACCAGATTAGAAAATTAGTCACATAATCCAATAGTAAATGCATGAAATAAGTAGATAACGATGTATTTTAGATGTGTTCTCTTAATTCATAATGATTCAAACATGTTTTGAGTTCCTACATATTGTTATAACATAATTCACATGTCTTTTCATGTAATTTCCATTCACAATCAAGTCGCATAATTAGAAATTAATAAGATCCAAAAGAGGTTTGAATTTACTTCATTAATTCAAGTGTGTTTTCTACTGCTATGACACTTGTATGATTATGATTACAGATCATTTTTAGGCTATGTAAAAAATAATATTATGAATTGGAATTTATTGAATATATCTTGGAAATTACCATTTCTAAATTTCCCCATTTTTATTTTATTTTTATTATGTATATTATGGAGAAGATAGGGGTTTTATTCTTTAGGTATTTTCAGTGGTGAATCAACACACACAATCAATCTAATAAAACCTTTTAAATAGGTGTGTGCACCCAGATTAGAAAATTAGTCACATAATCCAATAGTAAATGGATGAAATAAGTAGATAATAATGTATTTTGTATGTTTCCTCTTAATTCAAAATGATTCAAACATATTTTGAGATCCTACATATTGTTATAACATAATTCACATGTGTTTTCATGTAATTTCCATTCAAAGTAAAGTTGCATAATTAGAAATTAATAAGATCCAAAAGAGGTTTGAATTTACTTCATTAATTTTTTATTTTTAACTCATTTCAATTTATGAAATTTTTTAATCTTAAATTAATATCAATATATTTCTTTATATCTATTTTAATTTTTAATATTTTATTTGTTCTTAGCATTTTATTGTTAAATAGAAAATAACACTAAATTTCAATTAGGTGATTAGTTTCATAGGAAACTCAATTATGATAAATTGAGTCCATAATAAAATTAGATTTCATAAATTTATGTTTAGGGAGATTAATATCTCCAAATCATGTTCCCCATAAAACCAATCAAGCTATTAGTGGCATGGGGCACTTAACTAATGAAAATGGATTATGAAATAACATTTTTTTTAAAATTGTGTGAAGGTGGCTTGATATTCCATAATTGAGCTAAATATTAAACCAATCAAGTGATTGGTTACACATAGATCTCAAATATAATAAATTAAAACCAAAATGAAATTAGATTTCTCAATTCATATTTAGGGAATAGATATACCTAAATTGATTTCTCCATGCAACCAATTGAGATATTCATTGTCCAAGGCACTAAATAATTGAAATTTTGGTGTGAAATGAGATTAGATTATCATAATTTTATTTTTATTTCTTAATATTTTATAATCAAGTGTACCATGCAAAAAATTAAATGGTTAGTTGAACAACAATTCATTTTTTAGAATTTGAGAACCAAAGCAATGTATTTATGTATCAATGATTTTTTAGGGGTAATAATGCATTAATCAAGTTCCCCTATAACTAATCGAGTTATTAATTTCACGGGTCACTCTAGGATTGTAAAATGGGACCAAAATTAAATTACCTTATCATAATTATGTGTGGTTGTTTTTATATAACATTATTGAGTGACCCATGTAACCAATAAAGTAATGAGTTTCACAAGGCACTCATTTGGGGAAAATCAAGCCTAAAATCACACTATATTATCCCAACTATATTTAAGGGGATTGATATGCATTAATTAAGTGTAAGATGAAAATAATCAGTAAATTAGGTGTACATGGACCTCATCTAGTAGATAATGAGTTTGAAAATACATTAAATGGTCATGTTTATGTTAATGGGGATCTATATGCCCTAGTCAATATACTCATGTAACAAATCAAGTTATTGGTTTCATGGCACACCAATTTAGGTAAAATAAAGTTTGAAATTACATAATGATGTCACAATTATTTTTAGGGGGATTTATATGTTAGAATAAAGTGTACCAAGAAACAAATTGTGTGATTGGATTCATATGATGTTGAATTATGGAAATTAAAAATTTAAATAACATGATTTTATCCCAATTTTATTGGAAAGGCTCAGTATTCATTAATAGAATATCCCATGCAACCAAATGAGTGAATTATTTTACCAAGCATATTAAGTCTAAAATGAGACAAGCTTTTCAAAATTATATTGAGGTGGATTGATAAACCCTTATTGAGTGCACCATTTAAACAATCAAGCAATTATTTTCATTAAGCACTCATTTAGAGAAAATCAAATCTAAAATGACATTAGGTTTTCACAATTGTATCTAGGGAGATAAAATTTCCTTATTAGATTTTTTCATCCAACCAATTAAATTAATTATTTTAGTAGGTAATAAATTAGTGTATATTTAGTCTTAAATTATTTTTAGTTGAAAAAATTATGTTTATGGTTATTGATAATCCATAATTTAGTATCGCATAAAAATAATTGATTAATTGGTTGCATGATACACTAAATTAGTGTAAATTAAGTTCAATGTGACATTAGGTTGTATAAATTATGTTGAGTTATATTTATATGAAATATTTGAGTATTTTATCCAACCAATCAAGAAACATATTACATGGGTAACTCAATTCAAGAAAATTAAGTTTGAAATGACATTAAGTTTTCATAATTATATTTATCAATCTTAATATTCAAAAATTAAGTACATCATGAAACAAATTGAGCAATTAGTTTCAAAGGGAACTTAATTAGGTAAATAGAGGTTTTAAATGACATTAGGTTGTGATAATTATGTTTAGGGGTTATTGATAAAATATTTATTACCATTGAAATCATGTTAGGAAATAGAAACCATAGGAACTTCACCATATTAACCATCCACACAATGATTATTCAATAAGGAGAAAAAATCCAATGATATAATAGAAATGTATTATTATATAAATGGATATACAGAGGCATAAGTGTGAAAAAATAGTGTGGTACAATAATAATTCTGAGGATCAAGGAGTGATCCTTGGTTCCCCTAATGACTACATCTCCACCAGTTCACTAGATGCAAAACTCCAAGGCTAGTGCTTATTAATTACCTAAAAAAGAAATAAATGTTAATTATATATTAAAATAATGAGGTTAGTGAGATATTATTATTATTAGAGTTAAATGTGTAATAATTACCTAAGTTATACCTAAACCTTGTCAAACATGTGAGGATAAGTAATGTATTAAATTGTCAATAGTAAATCACCCTTTGATAGAAATACTAGCTAAGGTGGAATTCACATCAATGAAGTGAAAAATAGATTCAATAAACTAAAAAGAGAATAAATACTAATATAATGTTTAAGCTAATTAAAATAATAAAATTGGAATGCACACAATATTACTTAGCACACAATATTTCACCTGAGAAACCCTTTGGATCAAGAACCCAACATAGTAAATTTATTTTGATAATATATTAACATAACCATATTGAAATTAAAAAAAGAATAATTCTTAGATATAATTTTCCCTACTGTATGTGAAAATGTATATAGTCACATCAATATTTAATCATCAAAGTGGTACTATAATACCATGGTTAAAAACCATAGAATATATAAAACATGGACTAAACCCACCCAAATATATCATAATATGGTCTTAAAATTTTAAATTAGTCCCCATTATTACTCTATAATATAGTAGAGGATAAATTATGAAAATTATACAACAAATTTTATTGACCACATTATTCATTTTGATTGTATCAAGGATAATAAAATTTTTATGTTTGGGGATGATGTTAGAGGTAATATCACTAGGGGTGAATCAATGAGCCTAGATATTTAAATTTAAATTCCAATCCTTTCAAACTATTAAATAGTCAACATATATCAATTAGATCAAGCAACATTAAAAAGAGAGCTCATTCATTCAAAGTATACACAAGATCAAACACATAACACATCATTCCTATGGGAAACCGTCATAGTGAATAAAACCCACTCTAAAGATTGCAACATATGTAATTATTATCCTATAATAAATTATAAACAAGAGACTAATAAATTCCTTTAGACCAAAAAGCCTTGAACAAATCCTCTTGACCAAAGACCTTTAGTGAAACACCTATTTCACAAGGAGTAACTATCCCTAAAGAAGATCAATTCCTTTATAACCTCATTTGAAATGAAAACCTACACCTTAGAAATAATGTATTTAACACTTGATGATGGATATCTAATTATCTAACCTATACACAACTCCCCATCTATCTCATACAGGGCTCTCACATAGGCATGTCATATCTCTCTCCTTCTTCAGTCAAACTATCATCATATGCACACACAGACCTATTCATATATCCTCAACATATAAGAGCACTATTATACTAATATAATTATGACCTACATGCCATACACTTTAGTCCTCAAAATATTTTGCTCCTCAACTCATCCAACAAGCACACTACCTATCCTCTTTACCAACAAGCCTTACACAAGTGTCTCTCAAGTATTCCATTAATATAGAAACCATCATATTTGTTCTTAAAATTTATATATAATTTATTAATTATAAACTCCAAAATATTCCTTATCATCTATAATACATGCCATCACCCTTAAGGTATCTTACATGGGTCAACTTAAGCATAACTCTCTTTCAAATAAGATTAAGTTACCTTTTAGGTCCTATGATGACCCATTGACCTCTTTGACACTTATCCAATAAAAATAAGAATGTTTTATAAATAATTTAATCATGCCACATGATATATTAAGACCTCTTTAACTACCCATATCCACCACAGTACCCTTCTGCTTAAGCACAAATTGCTCCAAAAACATTTTATACAAAAACCATTATGAATGAACATATAATCAGATTCTAAATTTTTTTTTATACTATATATGTTTGGTTAAACCATAATAATTCTCAAAAAAAAATCCTCATATAGTCTAAGAAGCTCCCCAATATCTAATTAGTCAAGAGATATCAAAACAAGCTCGAATAATCTTCTTAGGTCACTTGCAGAACAAATACAAACACATAATCAACTTTGAGTCTTCATAACTTTTATTATATAAAATTTAAGATATCTAAATTTATATTTAAATTTTAACCTTGGAATCCTATAAAAATTCTATTTTTACACCATGACCAAATTCTACATATATTGAAAGATATAGCCAAAATATAGAGCACTAGTTTTTCTTTTGTTGAAATCAAAAATTCAAATGCAAATGGTCATAGTTAAACCTTGAACACCATGATTTCATCTTGTGCCCTCAATTCTTATATCAAACATGTAACACAAAAATTATTTTAAGTGTATATACCTTTAACATCATTAAATGACTATCACTTTGACCACTTTGACTCCACTCGCACCATTAGATCAATTTGTACGAATATATGTAAACCATTTGATCCTTATCCTTTACCTTTGCTTAGCATTAAACATCATGAACTTCTTACCATCTCACTCAAAATGCACCATTAGATAAATATTATATATCACCTATGCACCATTGATATTTATTTGGTCCTGATCTTTGTCTCTTGCAAAAATGACTAAGTATGGGAACCATTGCAATCTACCTGAAAGGCCAACTTTAGACCTCAATAAATTTTACTATGCTTAGATGCATGATCTAAAATTTGGATCATATGATATACTCACATAGGATAATATTAATATGTATCAACATATTCTTGTAAACTTTTTACATGCAATATATAATTCCATTAATCTTCTCATTTAGATTTTTTTGTCACAGAGCCAACTATGCCATGAATTATCTAGAAGGCCAACTTTACACATGCATATATTTTGATGCATTTCATTACATGATCTAAAATTTTAAAAAAATCAAATAGGAATAAAAATTAACAAACACATATGATCAAATTATCTTTAAACTTACTCACGTGCAAAATATAATTTCATCAATATGCTTACTTGGCTATTCTTTCCATATGCAAATTTGGCTAAGTATGAGAAACAATGTCAAACTGCTTAGGAGCCCAAATTTGCATTTGAATATATTTTATCACACTTATTCACATCATATAATATTTATCACATTATAACTAGGAATAATACTAAAAAAAACCATGTGACTATTTCCTCCTAAAACCTCTATGTGTGTGAATGTTGACATCATCAACATGCTTACTCACCTTTATTTAAACATAGAAAACACTGTCAAAATACCGAAGAGCCAAACTTTGCATCCACATATATTTGAATAAGCTTCATCACATGAATTAAGACTTATTTCATATTAAATAAGGATTAATGTGATCATAACCATATGACCAACTCCCCTTGACTCATCCACACATGACAATAATGACATCAACAAAATGCCTATTTAGATTTTCTACCACTAAACCCAAAATGTCTAGATGAAAACTATGGAATACAAGATGAATTACACTCATGAACACAAAAATAAAAACATATTAAAATTTATATTTTACATTTTTCACATGATAAATAGACCATACTCATCCTTGAACATCTGTAATCATGCCAAAATAGGAGATCAACCAATGCAACTTCAAGCATACTAGGATAAGTACATTTCACACATTGTCATTATCACTTAGGCTATCAAATCACTTTTTCCACTCTATAGGACACCTCCATGACATCACTATGGCATCATAGATAACTCTCCAATAATCTCCCCCTTTGTCATTGATGTCAACACCCATATAACAATACATAATTCACCTTCCTTTTCTCTCTTCAATCACTCCATAATAGGAACTTTCTCCCCCTTTGTCACAATGATGAAGTGGACACCAAATAATCCTAAGGACCAAAAAATAATATCTATAGGAGATGACCACCTTATATATATGATTCAAACTCCCCCTTACCTTGAGCCTACTTCTTTTTGCCTTGATAACTTCCCCTTGCTCCATGCCAATGCTCTCTTCAACCAAACATTGTAACTAATAAATAAATTACACAAAAGGACACTAAAATCTAATGGAACTCACCAATAAACATTTTAAATGGACTCCCCCTAATATTTCTGATAAATTGCACCTCATGAGCATATTCAAATTTCTATACACCATACAAGCTTACTAGCCACTTCTCTCAAGCCAACTCAGAGACCACCAACAAAACTTTATGCAACTCACCAAATAGGATACATGATATCAACAAACTTGATAACTCTCATTGAAACATACATACCTTGATATTTTGGAAAAACTAAACAAAAACATCAAATCTTAATACTAGGCCTATTTATACTCCTTGTAGTGCTTCCTAGAACTTACAAAACCCACAAAGTTTATTAGACACATAATCAAGACCTAAAATTCATATCTAGATCACTATGATATGCCCCCTTAAGAACACCAATTTTTAACATCTAGATAAATATATGAAACATACTTCCTTCACAAACCAACTTATCAATTAAGCCTCCATCTTGACAAAAACAAGAATAATTTTAAAACCACAAACCTTAAAATATCTATAAATATTTATTTAAAAACCCATTTTGTGCATTCAACCTATTAATAAGCCTCAAATCTCAAGTCATAAGGTAAATCACTTTTATAACATTGCCCAAAACCCTAGAATATTAAAACAAATAGAGTCAACAAACCTCCTTCTAGTCAATGTCAACCTCTAAAACTTCTTATATAGTTGGAGACAAATGTTACACACTTCTAGACCAAGTTTTGATCTTATATGTATTTGAGAACCCATACATCCTATAACCCATTTCAAGACCAACATACTCTTAAGCACAAACTAATAAACTGAAGAGTAAAAAAAAAACTCTAATTTGACTTCAACATACCTTTAGACCATAAAACCACACAGAACATGCTATAATAAGGTCAATATACATTTATATGTAAAAACATCATCTTGAAAAATAAAAAATTATCTTTTGCCACTTGAAAACCTTCAATCTGACCCTACGAACTGACCTTATATAGCTATGACATTGCTATGACATCACCATAACATCTCTTCCACTTGTACATACCTACTCTAATTCAAAACACTCATCTCTATCCTTTTAGGACCATCTAAACAACACCGCTACAACACTTGCTTCTCGATAGAAAGGAACTTCTTAAGAAGCATAGATAGAGACATCATTTGTATCAAAAATCTCTAATATAATGCAAATCCAAGAGTGGCCCACATCTCCTCATTAGCTAATGGAATCCTTTTGTAGCTATAAGATTTCTTGCTTTTGTTCTTCTTCTTCTTAGTCTAAACTATGACAATGGGTTCCTTTTCTAAATCACTCTTCTTTTCTTCTAAGATTGGATTGATAATACATGGAGACAACATAGATTAATGGCATACCTTAACATTTGAAGAATCTACCTTACATTTAAGAACCTCATAACTAAGAACTAACAATTGATTTTCTTTGTATGATACATGCACAATAATGGTAGGATTTCACTTGGATCCATACACATCCTAATACTATCCTCGACCAGTACCTTGGACTTATCCTTGAGCTTGGTCTCTTCATTCAAAAAATGAATAGATAATAAGATCCCTTGGCATTCTTCACCTTCTCTAGCATTATCCACCATATAAATAGATTATTTAGACCTAAAGACTCATCATGACTCATACTTACCACCTTTGGTTTCCATGGGCTAACTTGCCTTCTTCCTTGCACTCTTAAAGCTTGATTGAACCTATTCTGCTTTGTAGACCTTTTCTTATAGAATCTAGTAATGTGACCAATCTTTTCATAGTTGCTGAAAATAGTACTTCTTGGTGGAAAATCAAGTTGTCTTACCTTAAATGGACAATGTTTTTTACTGTGTCCCACATTATGATAGTTGAAACACTTAACCTTGCTCACACCATTTGATTGATGATTCCCTTCATAGTTCCATGAAAAATCATTTTTAATAGGTCTTCTACATTCTCTAGCTCTATGCCCAAACTAATTACAAGTATAATATTAACCATTAAAATTTTCATATCTCATGGAATTTTATTGTTTGATCTGATTTGTATTCATTTTTAAAACACTTTCATTCCTTTTATGATGATTTGTCTTCAAAGGCTGATCCACCTTACTTTCATTGACATTCATATCAATTTGAGAAGTAACTTTGGGATCTTCATTAAAACCTAATCCAAATATATAACTAACTAAATTTTGAATCTTTAGGAGATCATTCAGATCATTAGAAATTCTATCAAACTTGACAAATGATTTCACCTTGCTTATAGATTTCTCTAACTCATATTTCAAAGACATGATCCTAGAAGCATACTTTGATCATTCTTCTTCTTTGGTTCTTAGAATTTCATACATAGATTCAAACATATAATTAAGAAACATGACAGTACCTTGATGCTCTCTAGAGTGTTCAACCAATCTTGCCTCAAATATACTAAGTTGTTCCTTATAGTCCTTGAGTTTATATTTCATCCTCTTATTGATCTTATTCTCAATCTTCAATTCTTCAATATCATTTGTCAATGACATTTCATAGTCCATCTCATCTTCATCATTATCTGAATCACTCCAAGTAGACTCCTTTTGATGTGACCAATTACCTTCCTCAACCATGAAAAAATATTCATCTTCAATAGGACCATCATCTTTATGATCATACTCTAAATCACTAACTTCATTCTCATCTAATGAGTTGTAATCTTCTTTGGTGTAGAGACTCTTCTTGTCCTTGAAGTACTTCTTGTTATCAAACCTTCTAAATCCCTTTTTGCTTTTATCAGACTTGAAAGATCTCTTTCCATCATCATGACCTTGATCATGCTATTCATCATCATCCTTCTTATACTTATGAAGACACTTATTATCAAAATGTCCTACCTCTCCACAATTGAAGCATTTGATGGGTAGTTTACCCTTATACTTGCCTAAACTTATTTTCAATTTCCTTGAAATCAAATAAATTAGTTTATCCTCATCTATATCAAAAAATTCATCCTCCTTAGGTTTCTTACCTTGAAACTTCTTCTTTGGCTTCATCTCTATATTTAATGGTGCTTCCTTATTTGGTAGCATATCATCATTATTTCTCATCTCATAGGGAGTAAGGGTGCCATGCAATTGATCTATATTTAACTAATTAAGATCATGACTTTCTTCTATAGTATATACTTTTGGATTAAACTTGAGAGATAGAGACATTAATACCTTTTGAACCACAATATCCTCTTTAAGGTTCTCTCTAAGACTTTGATGATGTTCACAATCTCATCAACTCTCTATAGAAAATATTCCACATAATCTTCTTCATTCATCTTAAGATTTTAAAATTACCTTCTATGAATCTATAACTTAGCAAGTTTGACCTTTGAATATGCTTCATAAATTATGTACATTTTGTCCCATATCTCTTTAGCAGATTTATAATGGATTACCTTGTTGAACTCAATCTATGTAAGACCACAAGTGATGGCATTCATTTCCTTATAATAATTCTCAAATATATTCTTATCTATAGCACTATATGGAGGAGTAATAGGAACAACATAACCATCCACAATAGATTTCCATACATCAAACCGTAGGGACATAATGTATGTCCTCATCCTAGCACTCAAAAATGCATAATTGGATCCATTAAAAATTAGTGCTTACTTAGTATAGAAACCTCCTTGATGACTACCCATATTTTACCTTGAATCACCTTCAAGCTATCAATACTTTACCAAAGGACCCTCTCTAATACCAACTATTTGAGGTATAATCACTAAGAGGGGAGTGAATTAGTGAGTCCAAATATTTTAATTTCAATTCTAATCCATTTAAACTATTAAACAGTCAACATATATCAACTTTATCAAGCAACATTAACAAGAAAGTTCATTCATTCAAAGCATACACAAGATCAAACACATAACACATAGTTCCTATGGGAAACTCGCATGGGGAATAAAATTCACTTTCAAGCCTATACAACATGGACTACTTCTCCTATAATAAATTACAAACAAGAGACTAGTCAACTCTTTTAGACCAAAAAACCTTGATCAAATCCTCTTGACTAAATACCTTTAGTGAAACACATGTTTCACAAGGAAAAACTACCCATAAGGAAGATCAAGTACTTTAGACCCTCCTTTGAAATGCACACCTCCACCTTAGAACTAATGTATTCAACACCTGATGATGGATCTATAGTTATCTAAGCTCAGCACAAACTCCCTTTCTATCACATACATGCCTCTCAAATAGGCATGTCACAATCTCTCTCATTCTTCACTCAAACTATCCTCATATGTGCACACAGACCTCTTTGAATATCTTTAAACTAAAAGAGCACTATTATACTAAAAAAATTATTACCTAAATGTCATACACTTTAGTCCTCAAATTTTTATTCTCCTCAACTCATCCAATAGCCACACTACCTCTCCTCTTTGCCAACAAGCCTTGCATAAGTCTCTCTCAAGTCTTCCATAAATCTATAAACCATCATATTTTTTTCACTATTTATATAAAATTCATTAATTATCAATTCCACAATCTTCCTTGTTGGCCACAACACATGTCTTCACCCTTAAGGCATCTTACATGGGTCACACTTAAGTACAACTCTTTTTCAAATAAGCTTAAGTCACCTTTTAGGTCCTATGATGACCCATTCACCTATTTTCCACTTATAAAATAAAAATAAGAACATAAGAACACTTTATAACTCATATAATCATGCCACATGATCTATTATAGCCTCCTTAAGTGACCATATCCACCACAATACCCTTCTTCTTAAGCACTAATTACTCAAACAAAATTATGTACAACAACCATTATGCGAACACATAGTCAACTTATAGACATTTATTCATATTGGATATGATTATTAAAACCTTCATAATTCTCAAAAAACATTATCATTCTCCCTAATAGATAATTCATTAAGATATATTGAAACAATATCAAAATAAGCTCGAACAATATTATCGGGTCACTTGCAGAATAGTTATGAACACATAGTAAAATTTAAGTCCTCATAAATTTTATTATAGACACTTTTAGATATAAAAATTTATATTTCTAGATGAAAATTATATTTATATACAAATTCACTTTTTACACCATGAGTAAATTATCCATAGATCAAAAGATATAGCCAAAATACAAAGCACTAGATTTCTCTTTGTTAGAATCAAATATTCAAATGCAAATGGTCACAGTTAAACCTCAAACACCATACTCACATATCATGTCCTCAATAATTATATCAAACACACATCATTAATATTATTATAAGGAGGTTAAACTTTAACTTCATTAAATGACTATCAGTTTGACCACTTTGGCTCCACTAACACCATTAGATCAATCTTTATGAATATACGTGAACCATTCAATCCTTATCCTTTACCTTTGCTCAACATTGAACATCATAAAATTCTTACCATCTCAAATTGAATAAACTATTATATAAATCTTTTATGATCACTTGTACACCTTTGGATCTTTATTTGTTCCTAATCTTTATCTCTTACAAAAATGACTAAGTATGGGAACCATTGCAATCTACCTGAAAAGCCAACTTTAGACCTCAATAATTTTTTTTTTCTTAGATGCATGATCTAAAATTTGGACCATATTATCTCATCATATAGGAGAATCCAATTATAAATCAACTTTCTCTTAGAACCTTTGTACATGCAATATTTAATGCCATTAATCTGCTTATTCAGATTTTTTCTATCATAGAGTCAATTATGCAATGAACTATCTAGAAGGCTAACTTTGCACATGCATATCTTTTGATATGCTTCATTGCATGATCTAAAATTTATCTAAAATCAACTAGGCAAAAAAATTAATAAATCCATATGATTAAATTTTACTAAAACTACCACACATGTGAAATATAACTTTATCAATATGCTTAGTTATTCTTGCCAGATGCAAATTTAGAGATGGGAAAACAATGTCAAACTATTTGGAATCCCAACTTTTCACTTCTATATATTTTTGCATGCTTAGTCACATGACCTGAGATTTATAACATAAGAACTAGGAATAATACTAAAGAAACTCATGTGAATATTTCCTCCTGAAACCTCCATGTGTGCAAATGTTGGCATTGTCAACATGCTTACTTGGCTTTATTTGAACATAAAAAACACTATAAAAATACCTAGGATCCCAACTTTATACCCACATATATTTGAATATGATTCATCACATGACTTGAGACATATCACATATTAATTAGGGATAAATGTGATCAAAATCATATGACCAATTTCCCCTGACTCATCCACACATGGAAATAATGATGTCATAAAAATACATATTCATATTTTCTACCACTAGATCCAAAATATCTAGATGAAAACCATGGACTACCAAATGAATTCCACTCATCCACAAAAAGAAATCAAAATAGAGAAAAAATATTATAGGGCCTCTTTCACATTATCAATACACCATACTCATCCTTGAACATCTATAATCATGAAAAAATATAAGATCAACCAATCCAACTTCAAGCATAGTAGGACAAGCACATTTTACACTTTGTCATTGTCACTTAGGCTATCAAGGAACTTCATCCAATCTCCAAGACACCTCCATGACATCATTGACAAATATCTAATAGATGATGCTAATATGATTATAATTTCAAATTATTTAATAGAAACATAAACCATATAATCTTTTAGTCATACTATGACATCAAATATACACAAACATCCTTCACAATATCGATAATTTTTTCAGCATCTCATGGAACATAATAGAGAACAATAGCCATGAATAAGAGATGTGTATTTGGAAATGTTAACTGTAATATTATATTTATTTTGAGTAGTGAATTGAATGGTAAATATCCTGATATCCTAATTTTAACTAATATACTAATATATGAAACTTTATTCAATGCCTATGAATTAATAAAAATTGAGATATGCTCCATTATATAAGTTATCCATTATTAGTGTTTTATTAAATAATGGTTTAATTATAATGTTTGTTTGATTATTTTAACTAGGATACTTATATTATGATGCTAGCACTAATCTAATATATTCAAACTATTGAATCGTGACTTAACATAGAGTTCATGGAAAAAATTGGTTTCTAAGGGCAAGTCTCAGATAAATTATTTCTAAGAAGAAGTATCCATTCAATTTATGTATTCCATCAATAATATAGATCAATAATTGGTGGGAGACAAAAAAACTATTGATTCACCAAAAAATGAAGAGAACAAAAACCACTAATAATCAAGTTAAGGTTGAATTATATCTACCACATGATAATAAAGTTTTGGTAAATTTCACTGATCAATTTTGTTCATGTATTCTAATATTATTATAGAAAACAAAAGGTTAAATTCTACATATTATTAAATCCATTAAGGGAACAAAGGAAAAGATATAAAAACTTGAGGAAATAGATGAACCTTAGACACAAAGAGTACAATATTGGTTTGAGATGAATTTAGACTCATTAATCATACCATGGGAAATAAAAGTGTGTATAATTTTTTATTTGAATAAGGTATAACTAATTGAATCACAAATATGGAGATTCATTGAGAAATTAGTAACCTTCATACATATGTTAGTGATCAAAATTGAGTTGATAATAAGGGTTAGGTATTTTCTATAGGGACCATAAACCTAAGAGAGGATGAAAGGTAAGAGGGGGGATCAAAAGAGAGATGAATATTGAAATATAATATATGATATCTCAAGAAGATAAAATTAATAAATAAGGATGGATAAAATTAATAAAATATTAAAGAAGGAAATAGAGATAGGAAGATATTATATAAGATTTGAGAAAGTGTAGAGAAAAGGACAAGGAAAGAAGGAAGGGATAATATAATAAATAACAAAACTAAGAGTGAATAGAATAAATTATATAAAAGAGTAATAAAATTAAAAACAGAGTTAGGAAATAGAAAATAAGAACAAATGGGAAAAGTAGACGAACATATAAGGTTAGTAGAAGAAAAGAAGTGATGGAAGGAGAAAATATAAAAATAAAGGTTAGAAATGGACAAGAGGGTGAGACAATTAAATTTAAATTAAAAAATAAAGGTGGAATAAAGTGGATTTTTCTTATAAATAAATGAATATAAATCTAAAAGAAAATAAAAATATAGTGTAGAATAATCAGAAATAACACATAATTTAGAGCTAACTTTGATAACACCAAAACCAATAATAACTATGGGTGAAGGATTGGAGATAGATATGAAATGGATTAAAGAGGATGATATGAAGGAATTTTAATTTTTAAAATTTTATAAATGAATTGATAAAATCATTATAATATATTTTAAATATGAGGAATGAAAGATGCAAGGAGGAATGTTTGGAATCAAAAGAACACTTAGTTGGAAAAAAGGAGAAAATGTAGAAACTATTGAAGAAAATAAGAGTAAGAGGAACTATAAGGAAGAAATAATGGAATGAGAGGGAATTATTTGTATAAACAAAGAGGCATATTTTGAAAAATATGTTAAAAATATAATAGAGGAAATAATCAATAAACATAAATGGGAAAGAAGAGTAGAAGAAGAAAATAATAGAATAGGAGTAGATATTAAATAAGAGTATGAAGAGGAGAGATGAATTAATATTAATATTTAAGAAAAACATAATGAGGAAGAATATATCTATACATCTTAAATGATGCATAATCTCCCCCAAAATTTAAGAGTATGTATACACTTGACCAAAAGCTACACAATTTTTTAAAACATGTGGAATGAAGAGATGACTTAACGGTTGTATCAAAATGGGATCAACATCTAAATAAGGTTCCATGAGAAGATAATGATTTACAAAAATATAAATAACAACCAAATAAATTTAGAACCGATGGTATTATATTATAGATTTTGAAATCAAAAGAGGAGCTAAGATAAAATTGGAATAAGAAAAACATGTTGAAAATAAACATTAAAAAAACCATGGATAATGGGAGAGACTTCATAATAAAAAGGATTTGAATCCAAATTAATATAAATGGGAAATATTTGGAAGGAATATCAAGTGATGAAAATGATAGATAAATCAATCCCAACCATAAGACACATGACATAATAGTACATCAAATAAAATACATAATTAAAAATGTTTACAAAGAAGAAGAGGATAAGTAAATTTTTTTAAAGGAATAAAAAATTATTTGATTAAATAAATTTATAAAAATTATAAGTTATCAATATTTATTATAATAACTCTAACAATAATGTAAATATTGAAACAAATAGGAACACACATACCATGTAGAAAGAATAAGAAAGACTAAAAAAATAAGAATTTGTTTTGAACAAAAAGAGAATGCATTAAATTCATTGTATAATTATATGTATAGATATAAATAAATTAATTTACAAAATTATTACTTTATTTGGGAGTAGATGTTAGAATTATGTTAGGAATGAACATTGGAAGCACTAGGAATATGTTGACTACATCTAGTAGATTATGATATTGCTTTGCCACACGGTACATTGATACCAACCAATTGAGTACAAAAAATCAGAGAAGTGAACTTGATTTTAATAAACAAACCAATATTATTTGAAGTGATGTATTTTTCCATAAAACACCATCATATTTTATACATTTATCACTAAAATGGTTTTCAAATTGCAATGGCATTTTTAATTGTGAGGATGAGAAATTAAATCTTAAAGGGAATGAAATCATGGCCCATATCCCACTATAAATAGGTATGAATGTAGATGGAATGAAGAGGTATGGCATAAAAAATATTATGAGGAATATTTTGATAAACCTTAGGGGATTTTTACTATAGGGAAAGTACCCAATTTTGACAAATATTTTGAACCTAATGAAGACATAGAAATAGAGATATAAAATTAATAAATTGAGTCCATTAATGAATAAAATATTTAATCTTGTTTATATGGTACACCATAAAAAAATATTTAGAAAATTTACATCTTTAATAAAAATTAAAAAACATAATCCAAAGATCCAAAATATAGGTGTAAAATTACTACTTAGTTGATCAAGGTGAAACTACATATGAATATCACTCAATAATACATGAATAATAATAAATATTTTATAATATTTTAAAAACATGGAGATATGATGTATATATAATAAACAATACCATGTCTATAATAATGATTAAAAATACCATAGTGCATATAATCAATGTTGTAGAACATTTACTATATACTGCAACACATGGCAACCGTATCGTGAAACAAATAAGAAATACCATCAAGCAAGTAAAATATATTTTGAGAATTATATTTCATATCATGAAAGCACAACAAAAAAATCATGGAAAAAAAATGAATAATATGACACAAGTAAAAAGTAAAATTGAAGAAATAACCATTTAACATATATGAGATTAGTAAGGTATTCCATTCACAAGGAATATATGAAAGAAAATAATAAATAAATGATATACATTATAACAATAGGAAAGGAAATTTATAAATACATAGTGACAATAATAATCAAATGAATAATAAAATATACTACTAAAGTTAATATGAATAACACAAAGGGAAGAGAAAATCCCACAAAACATAAGGAAGTGATATACCTATCAACAATAAAATGCAAAACCATAATATAAAAACCACAAAATATAATAAAAAGGGTATTTTGATTAGGAAGGGTAGCACCACACAATAATTTTTCTAATTTTTTAAAGACTAACAATTTCAAAGAGTACTTATATTGGATGGATAATGTCTTTTGATGAAAACACAGACTAGCTAAGTAAAAAAATCAATAGGCATAAATGAAAGCCAAAAACTCTAAAAATTATCATTAAAAGAATAAAATATTTACATAAGAGTTTTTAATTAAATATCAACTCTAAATTGTAGTTTACATGAATAAGTAAAAAATAAAAATCTACCTAAATCACCTAAAGCTAACTGACCCATGCAATTTTTAGAAAATTGTTATCTTTAGTAACTTTTATTTTCTAGTGAAATTTTAATCACTATTTTTTTAAAATTTGGAATGCAAGATAATATGGACATAAAAATATCCAAATATATCATAAAAATTAAAATTAACGTAATGTATGAATTTGAATTTATGTTCTCATTTGAGTTCAAAAATATTACATTTATAAAAATCAAAATTTCAAGTTAAATACTAGAAACCAATTGATTGAGGATAGATAGAGTATGACAAAAATAATAACAAGAGTAGGGTTAATATTTCTCTTATAAATAACACCAAGTGAGATGAACAAGGATTCCATGACATCCTTTGATAGATGTCTACGTCTAGGGTTGGTTGGCCTTGCTACAAATCCTTAGGTAGAAGGAGGGATTATGATTAAAGTCAAAATTAGTAAATAAATATAATAAAAATGAAAATAATAATCAAAATATTGAGTTATTAAATAATGAAAAAAAGTTAAAATATTGATGACACATAATGAGAAATGGAATTTAATAAGATATAAGTATATTGTAGCTAAGTAAATTGTGTAAAGCATGATTCATAAGAGATATGGAAATATTACACTTCAAGTCACATTTAAGGCAATCCATGGAATGACATGAAGGAAGGTTTAAAAAAAAATTAATAAATACAAACTAAAACTCACCTAGATTCAACAGAAAACTTCAATCATATTGAGATTCTATAAAAATCATATCATGGCATAGAATATGTAACTCGTAAGGAAGAAATAGAGAAGATGGAAACTTTACAAGTGGTCAATGATGTGAAACTCTAGATTATAGAATATAAAACTATCCCACTCAAATCCCTTAGTTATACTACATTGACATGGAGCATTATAAATATTTTGTTGGAAATATTGTCATTGATGTCAAGAGTCTAGCATTATTGGTGATAAAGGCCCCATTGTATTTAATGTTGTTTGTAATAAATATATCTTGGATAATACGAGTTAATATTTATTTAATAGTAATGAATATATTGTTGGTTGCATATGAGACAAAACAAAAGCCCATGGAGAATTTGAAGAGCCACTAGGTAAAGACAAAAGAAGGATGGGATGCATTTTCCCATGAAGAGTCATCTTGGGGAATACCAAGAGTCACCAAGTGAAGACAAAAGAGTAAGGGCAAAATTTCTCATGAAGGGACACTTTGAGGAATATGAAAAGTCACCAAAGATAAGGACAAAAGTGGGAAGGACATTTTTGGTCATGAAGGGTCACCATATGACTTTTCAAAGGCTTGAATATGAAGGGTCATCCAAGATTGGCACCATTTTCCATGAGGATTGAAGTGTCACAAAGGGGGAAGGCCAAAGGTCATTTGGAAAGCTATAAATAAAGGCTTCAGTAGCCATTTGTAATATTGAAGTGTGAGGTTGATTTTATATTGTATTGTCTAGCTTAGAAGAGCATTTGTGAGAGTTGAATATGATTTGTATTTATTATATCTAGCTTAGAAGAGCAAAGGTGAGAGAGAGGAAAGAGATTTTGTATTGAACTATCATTTTTCCATATAGCAATATTGAGAGATAGGTGTGTGGTATACACAAAATGGTTGGTGATCATGTGGGTTGGTGCTCATGAATAATAGTTGGGTTGGTGCTCGGCAAAGGGGTATGGTGCTCTTGTGGGTTGGTGCTCACAAATTGTAGCTTGGGTAGTGCTCGGTAAAGGGGTATGGTGCTCCTTCAAGTTTGGCTTGTGAATATTGTTTGGGTTTGTACCCATTCACATAGTTGAGATTGTTCTCCATAGTTTTTCCCACATTGGGTTTCCATGTTATATCTAGTGTCTCTCTCTTTCTTGTGTGATGTTTATTATTTGAGTTTTATTGCATATCTTGAATGTTTTATTAAGGGAAGTTTTATAAGATATATGATATACTGATTCACCCCCCTTCTCAGTATAGCCTGTGCTTAACAATTGGTATTAGAGCAGGTTCTTTTTTGAAAATTTTTACAGCTTGAAGAAAGATCGAGAAAGCATGATGGCTGGGTCACAAGAAGGATTTTCTACAAATAAGGAACCTTTGTTTGATGGGATGAATTATGATTTTTGGAGCATGAGAGCGAATGTTTATTTGATGGCCCTTGGATTCGACATATGGAAATCAGTGGTGGAGGAATATGAAGAGCCACAGACATCTACAATTACTCTAATAGAAAAGAATGCAAGTGAATGTAATGCTAAATCTTTAAATGCTATTTTATGTGGCTTATGTGAATCTAAATTTGTTAAAGTTATGCAATGTAAATCTGCTCATGAAACTTGGGTAAAACTTGAGAATATTTACAAAGGTGATGGAAAGGTTCAGCAAGCTAAGTTGCATACTTTTAGAAGGCAGTTTGAAAGTTTGAAGATGGAAGAAGAAGAAGATATAACAAGTTATCTTTTGCGAGTTGATCAAGTCATAAATAAAATTCAAGGTCTTAGAGAAACATTGGATGAGTCAACGGTGGTGAAAAAGGTTTTAAGATCTCTACCAATGAGATATGATGCAAAGGTTTCAGCAATTGAGGAGATGAATAATTTAGCGAAGCTAAAAATGGATGAGCTTCATGGTATTCTCATGGCATATGAGATGTGGACAGAACAAGATAAACCCTCAAAGAAGGAGAAAGCTAAGATTCAAGACATCAAAGAAGGAGAAAGTTAAGATTCAAGACAACTTTTAAGACATCAAAGAAGGAGAAAGCTAAGATTCAAGAATCAAGTGATAGTTCCAGTGATGATAAAGATGACAATGGAGTACTTTTCATTCACAAGCCAAAAAGAGGAATAGGTAAATATCAAGGAAAAATACTTTTTAAAATTTTTAATTGTGAAAAGATTGGACATTTTCAGCTAGATGCCTAGATAAAGTTAAAGATTATGAAGAAGAAAATCCTATATACAAGAAGAATTTCAAAGGTAAATCTAAGAAGGGATTCAAGAAGAAGAGCCTGTATACTAAAGATCCTAGCTCAGGCGAAGATAGTGGAGTCAGTGATTTAGAAGAAGAAGAGATTCTATTCATGGCTATACATGAAGATGATCAAGAAGAAGAAGAGGAAGAACCTGAAGTGAATATGAAAGGAGAGCTCATTTGTACCTTAGAAGAGTTATAAGTTGTTCAGAAGAAGAATCGAAGGTTAAAGCGATAGATCAAGAAAAAATGAACAAGAGTCAAAGGAAATGATTGAAGATCTACAAGCACAATTTAAAGAAGCCAAGAAGAATGAAGAAGATCTCAAAGCATAGTTGGAAATAGGAAGAAAATAATGTCAAAGGTATGTTATTGAAATTTCCTCTTTAAAATAAGATATTCAGAAAGCAGTCAATTATAAGGTAGTTAGTGATTCAAAATCTAAGGATAGCACTAACATGCTGAATAAGATATTGGAATGTCAAAAATCATATTCAGATAAGACAGGGATCAGATTTGAAAAGAAAAAGAGCTATGCTGAAGCTCTTACAAAAGAGGAAACAAAAAGGAGAGAAGAGAAAAATACAGAGGACATTCCAAATAGAGAAGGCTGGAGAGAACAAAGCTACAAAAGGCAATCAGGTTAGAGATATACAGACAGGTCTTATTTTTATGGCTATTGTTTTTATTGTAATGGATGTGGTCACAAGAAATTAGAATGTAGAAAAAGAGCTAAAAATTTTATAAATAAGGAGAAGGAAAGTCAGGTAGAGTCAAGCAAAAGCCACAACTCTTTTGCTCCTCTATCAAGCTTTGATGAAGAGACCATAGTATGCTACAAGTGCAACAACTTCAGACACATAGCTCAGTATTATAAAAGCATGTTCAAGTCAGTCAAGAAGGATCAGAGCTTCAAAGCTCCATTCATCAATAAGAAGGATCATAATCTCAAAGCTCCATTCATCAGGGAGAAGGTTCAAACATGTATATGGGAGAAGAAACAACATGAAGATTCTATGATGGTGCAGACAGCTCTGCATGTGGGAGGTAAAGATCAGCCATGGTTAATTGATAGAGGATGTTCGAGGCATATGATAGGAGATAAAAGTAAGTTCATTACTCTAAAGAAGATCAATGGTGGTACAGTGAGATTTGGAGATAAAACCACTGCTAGGATAGTTGAAAAAGGTACTTTGATTTTGGATTATGGTAGAACTAAGACTAAGAATGTTTTATATGTAAAAGGTCTTAAGCATAATCTATTGAGTGTTAATCAAATATGTGATCAAGGATACACATTAAGGTTTCATGCTAAAGGTTGTGAGATTAGAGTAAAAGCTTTAGATGAGTTGATTGCAGATGCTCAAAGGTCAGGGAACAATGTATGTGTTTTGTTAGATATCTTCTCAAAGGCACGATCAAAGGATACATTCAAATATCGGTGAGAGGAGTTGGGAGTAATTTCTATTACTTCCTACCATTGATGTTTAGCATCAAGTGAGGGGAAGCTAAGTGTTAGCTCCAAGTAGGCCCTTTGCCATTAATGTCAAAGGGGGAGAATAATAGGTACAAGTATAGGTGCAAAAAATAGGTACAGGGAACAGGTATAGGTTACTACAATAAGGGGGAGTTATTGTATGTTTCTAGATGATAGGATGTGTAGGTGATAGGATATGGCAGTTTTAGGATTGAGGTTGCCATCAATGACAAAGGGGGAGATTGTTGGAAATATTGTCATTGATGTCAAAAGTCTAGCATTATTGATGATAAAGGCCCCATTGTATTTAATATTGTTTATAATAAATATATCTTGGCTAATATGAGTTAATATTTATTTAATATTAACGAATATATTTTTGGTTGAATATGAGACAAAATAAAGGCCCATGGAGAAGTTGAAGATCCACGGGGTAAAGACAAAAGAAGGATGGGAGGCATTTTCCCATGAAGATTCATCTTTGGGAATACCAAGAGTCACCAAGTGAAGACAAAAGAGAAAGGGCACAATTTCTCATGAAGGGACACTTTGAGGAATATCAAAAGTCACCAAAGGTAAGGACAAAAGTGGGAAGGACATTTTCGGTCATGAAGGGTCACCACATGACTTTTCAAAGGCTTGAATATCAAGGGTCATCCAATATTGGTGCCATTTTCCATGAGGATTGAAGGGTCACAAAGGGGGAAGGCCAAAGGTCATTTGGAAAGCTATAAATAAAGGCTTGAGTAGCCATTTGTAATATTGAAGTGTGAGGTTGATTTGATATTGTATTATCTAGCTTAGAAGAGCATTTGTGAGAGTTGAATATGATTTGTATTTATTATATCTAGCTTAGAAGAGCAAAGGTGAGAGAGAGGAAAGAGATGTTGTATTGAACTATTATTTTTTGATATAGCAACAATGAGAGATAGGTGTGTGGTATACACAAAGTGGTTGGTGCTCATGTGGGTTGGTGCTCATGAATAATAGCTAGGTTGGTGCTCGACAAAGGGGTATGGTGCTCTTGTGGGTTGGTGCTCATGAATTGTAGCAGGGGTAGTTCTCGGCAAAGGGGTATGGTGCTCCTGCAAGTTTGGCTTGTGAATATTGTTTGGGTTTATGCTCATTCATATACTTGAGATTGTTCTTCGTGGTTTTTCCCACATTGGGTTTCCATGTTATATCTGGTGTCTCTCTCTTTCTTGTGTGATGTTTATAATTTGATTTTTATTGCATATCTTGAATGTTTGATTAAGGGAAAGTTTTATAAGATATGTGATATACTAATTCACCCCCCTCTTAGTATATCCCGTGCTTAACATATTTATATATCTATTATGGAACTTGAAGGACACATTCAAATACATCTATGCAAATTTTAGCAAAATCAATGACAAAGGGATGGGGATAGATCAAAGTGACCACATTTAAAACATAATATAAAAATACATGGTAATATACTAACTAGGCATACATAATACCATGGATGAAATTAAATGTATGGTCATAATTCCCATACATATTCTTAAACACAAACAACATTAAATTCTCTTAAAAACACATTAACAATGTAATTTTTTTTGAATGAAATTACACCACATTACCACATAAGACATTGATCATGTCAATAAATTGATGAGGGAATGGAAAATCATTTAGAAATATAACATGAAAGCGTATATAAATATTAAATTATCCACCTAATTTTTTGGGGTCACACAAATAAAAATGGCATCATATTCACCTCAATCAATAACCCTAACTCAATAAATTGGTAAAGTTAGTTTCATATAAAATATACTTCATCAATAGAGAGGATGCCATGAGCCCTAAAATACAATGGTGGATTTTGACATGATATTTTAGAAAAATAAGTACAACCTTTTCCAAGGTTTACAATACTAATTAAATACCAGTATTAACAAAATAAAAGGGGGGTAGTCATGATTTTTTTTGACTCATTATTCATATGTTTAGTCATGTATTTAACTAATACACTCTGTATACACATAATATTTTTACAATTTATCAATTACTAATGATTTATCTCTTGTAATAACATGTTGAGTCTCAATCTCTTTGAGTGCATGCTTTAAATGGTGTACAGGGAAAGGAGTGGGTAGACCATTGGTACCTCACGAGATTGTTTTCCCCTATACCAACACTTGTTATCTACATAAACATCCCTAATTTCCCTTATATTTAACACCTCCCTTACACACTCCTCCAAGTAATTAACCACCTTATTCAACCCTTACCTAATCCTAAAACCTTTTTTTACATTTTCCTAATAATGTTAGCCTAGGTCAACCCTATATTATTAATATTTACATGTTATGGATCTAGGTCAACGTAGATCGGGACCTAATTTTATTTTATTAATTAATGATAGAAGTTCAAACTGGGATCAAAATATTAGCTAAACTTTTGGAATGGTTTAGGGTTAAATTTAGATATATATACACATTAATTTCCACTATTTATTTGGAAGAGAAGAAAAAGAATGCCATATTTTACATCTGCTTATCCACAATTCTACTTGAGGAACATTGCTTAGGGTTTCAATAATTATTTTGGAGATACAAATCTTGTCTTATGGATAAGTATTTTGGATACATAGAGAATTTATGTAGCTTAGGATTAACTTATCTTTGATATCCTTACATACCATGACAACCTCATGTGAAGCACCTTGTCCAAAGGAGAGATTAAGGCTTGATAGGTTCATCTTCAAAAGTAAGTACTCCTAACTTTGTTCATCCTTTGTTAAAGTATATAGATTTTCATTTTTACTTCTCTCCCATGTAATAGGATTTACTATACATTGGATTAAATATATATCTTATATGAATGTTTAATTTTTATGTTTATTATCCCCACTTTAGGCCACAAGCTTTGGTGAGAACTAGATTATATTTTATTTTACTTTACATATACTTTATGAATTTGAAAACATAGGACCTAGATAGGGTTATCACATGGTGCTGCTTGAATAGAGGATTTGAAACCCTCTATAGTGATGTTATGGTGGTAATGGACCCCTTGGTTAGGTCTAGTAGATCCATCTTGGTAATGACCTTGAATGTGTAAATGTATCAACAAATGGAAGTGTAAGTAGGATTTATCTTCTTTGAGCTAGGATTAATTAATAGGTAAACTATATTTTCCTTTGTATACATTTAGGTGAATTTGATGTGACCCAATACCTTGTAGTTTTTATTCCACACATTCATTTTATTATCATATTATAAATTTTTATTTTAGTAGTACTATATCAAACATGTTGATAGAGTTTAATAATTTGTGTGTAGGTTTAACACACAATCACTCTGAAATGAATTTATTTTTTTTATGTAGGTATTCTCTAAATATAGGTGACTAGATAAATTATATTGACATAATATTCTTCTTCAGTATTGCATACATAGTCAAGCCAATCCATTCTATTTGTAGTTCTCTTTTTCAACATGTAGGTTTGCATACATAGTCAAGCCAATCAAATCTATTCAAAGATTATTTTTTAGCACACAAGTTTTTTAGACATATTCAAACCAATTAAATCTATTTACAAGCTATTTTTTAGAATACATGTTTTATAGACTCCATCAACCCAGTCGACTCTATTTGTAAAATATCAAAATCAACACTTGAGAAACACATCATAAAATTTGAAAGCTAAGCATCTTCGTAACTACCAAGGTTCATTCTTACCTTCTTTATTACTTTTGTTTTTCATTTACATTATTATTTATCACAAGTTTATAGTCTATAAAATTTTAACCTTACAGGGAAATAAATCAACTAGATTAACATAGTTTTGTAGTTTGTCTTCTCTCTAGAAGACATAGTCAACTTGTTTGGCAATGTTGTTCTAGATCTTGCTTTTATAGAATAGTAGTGACCCTATTGACTATGTTCTATATTTTTTTCATATAGTGTCACCTCAATTGACTTTGTACTCTTCATAGTAAAATGAATTAACCTAATTTTATATTAATTAATTCACTTTACATTTTAGTTATTTGCATGCTTAGAGTAACAAATATAGACTAATTAGTTGGTTTTTCCATTTACTGATTTAGTCCCAATATTTTTGTCTTTTTTACACACTTATAAATCACTTTATACTAATAATCATTAAATATTTTTCATCCCAAGGTCTCCTTACTTGGATTTCATCTATAGTGGGGAAGTTAACTTGGTTTTTTAGCCAAGTATATATATATATGGTTGATGGTATATATTGTCAAAGCACTCGACACTCTTATCATTTTAGGATTGTGAAGTGAGGCAATCAAACCCAATATAAATCCAATGTAATCACAAATAAAGATATATTTTAGCCTAAACTACTTGAAACTATCCATATATTTATTACTAGTTCCTTATTACAAGTAACTCCCTATCACATTAATTTCAAAATTTTATTATAACTTAAAAAAGTCATGAGAATCCACTTAGTTATAATTTAAATTAAATTTTTGCTTCTTAGTATTTCATCATTGAATTTTTTATTACATAAATTGCACTATCCAACATGAGTGCAAGGTTTGTTTTTTATGATCCAATTAGATCAAGCACATTGATCTATTTACTTGTGTACTTCATTTTTTAACTTTGTTATTATATTTAGAAATGATTCCCTATTTTAAGAACACTTTCATCCCTATCAACATAATCTCTTACATATTGTAGGTCTTGCTTACCTTCATTACATAGTTAACCTATCTGACTATGTATATTATTAGCGTATTCCATTTCCTATCTTGCAGCACATAGTTGACTTATTTGACTATGTATCCTTTGTTACTTGTTCTATTTTTTGTCTTGTAGTATACCTTGTTTGAATGTGCCCTTTGTTCCTTATTATGTTTCCTATTTTTAAATAACACTATAGATTGGTTTGATTATGTATCTTATCAGATGATCCTTCTTTTCGTTAAATTTTTAACCTCTTTCCTTCATCATTAATTTCCTATTTAAGGATATTATATATTTAAATAGGATAAACATGATAAGTTTTACCAATTATAATAGGTTTCCCAAGACATAGTTTATCGCACCCACCTTGGATGAAAGCAATGTAAATGTTACCACTCTCACTACCAATTATGGGACTTTTCCCCATTTTTCTTCAATTCATAATCATTTTTTCTCCCTCAAAGATTAGAAATGATTTATAGTATAAAACTAAAAATATCTTCTTCATAAATGAATTTATTCAACGTAGAGGAAAAAAACCTTCAAAATTTTATAGTCTTATGATAGACAATGACAATTTTTTCTATCTTATTCAACCTCCATGCCAAGTATCTACACTAACATGGTAGGTTAAACTTCTAATGGGCATATTCAAAAGACATTTCCCCTTAACCATGATACTAGTGCATCTTTTACTAAAAATTATTCTTATGCCACTAGTGCTTCTTTTTCTACCAATGCTTCCCATGCCACTAGTGTGATTCATGCTAATACTTATAGTGTAACTCAAGCCATGAATACTAATAGTAATGCATCACACACTACACACTTTAGTCAAAATTTTACCTAAAATAGTTAAAATTTATTAAAATCACTTAATAAAATGCATACCTTTCAAACCAATAACATAAATTAGATGAATAAAATGGAAAACCATCTCATTCTTCTATAAAACCAACCTTAATAGGTTTCATGGGGAGCACAAAATCTGAATTCCACTCAACCCCCCTTATGGATTCCCATGGTAACCTTATCCCACACCCACCCCTCATTAATAAAAAATCAAACATATAAAAAATGAATTTGTTGTATCTCAATTTTCTAATGTTTACATATGAGGTATCAAACCCACCATCACCTATAATGGGTCCACCAATCCCAAATTCACTTAAAGTTATTTGGTAACCTTTATAAATATTATCTCAAACCTAATACCTTTACCATTACTAAAATATTTGTTGAGGTATGTTAATGTTACCGTGCTGAGGAATTAATCTTATCATTGATGTTAGAGGTAATTGAGTGTCATTGATGTACCAAAAGTTCTCTTGTGAAGATGCATGGTAACTGATCATGATGTCTTAAGCATGGTCTAATAAGTCCTTGAGTTTTGCATAAGGTGTTAGCATAATTTTGTGATGCAATAAGATTATGGGAAGTATTGATTTATATTTATATAAGATATCATCATAAAGAAAGTGTTGATTGTTTTGAAGTGCTTGTTGTGATAAGGTCATTATCGACTAAATTCATAAAAGTAAGTCTATGTCGACAAGATGTTTTGAGAAGCATAGTCTTATCTTGGTAAAGGCATGATTAGTGAAGCTTGGTGAAGTGAGTAGACCAAGGCTTATGATAAGATATGTGTATTTTTTCTTATATGTTTGGATATAATTTTTTAGCTAAATAAGGAGTCTTAAACGTATCAGAGTGGTATGGTGCCTTGCAGGTCTATTTGATGGACTAGTTCTTAATCATGGTTATGGCTTGTAGAGACATGGTGAAGTGGTATGTGAAAAGGAAAAAAAGTGAAAAATTGACATGAGAGAGAGATAATTTTAAGGAAACATGATGATTATTATATGGTTGATGTTAAGGCTTGGCACATGGTATGCATTTTTGTGTACTTATTCTTGAGTGCAATATTTTTGAGAAGGCTTATGCATGGGATGCCTAGTTTCATACAAGAAGGAACATGGTGGCTCTATGAAATTAGTGAATAGAAACATAAGAGGATATGTTATAACATTTTAATAGTCATATGAATTATGTAAGTGCTTAGGGAAGCTTTAAAGTGTGCCTACTAAGGTAAGACCTATAGGTCTAATATGAAAATAAACTAGTCTTGGACTCTGTCTAATCTAACTAGGGGTCATAAGGTGTTAACATGACCTATGAAGGATGTAAATTAGTGGTAGAGAATGTGAGAATTTTTTTTAACATGTGAATGAGGTGGAGAGTGTAGGATAGTATCTAGATGGTCTATTACTAAACTTAATATGATCTGTAGCTCAAGAGCCTAAAGTGTAAAGAGATAAAATGTGACCAAATGGGGTATGAGGTTCAAGTTGTAAGGTAATAATGGTTAAATAATAATTTAAAAAGGTTTAAGAGGTTTTTTAAATATTTATCATGAATTTTTAGGTCTTGTGTTGAAGTAAAAAGCATAAAAAGTATAGTTATGGTCTCTCAAGTGTTAGAATGAGGAGTTGCAGACTTGAAAAGGCTTTTCTTGTGCTCATTGGCATGTGCAACCTATGCATGAGGTCTTGATAAATTAATGTTATTTTTTAAATTGTTATTATTTTATTTTAATATAATTTGTTTTTTATTTGAATTTTAATCCTTTATTAATGATTGTTAAGAGTGGAAGGCTGTCTAAACCCTCTTTAAACCCTCATAGTGACCCGATGGTGAAGAATTTATTTTTGAGTGATCAAGATGGATGGTTATGAATTTTATGAAGTTTTTATGTTGTATATAACTCTATAAATTTTATCCCTGTAGTATTTAATGTTTATAAGAGTGAGTGGGATATATATTAAATCCCTTATTTCTCAAAATTTTGATGTAGCAAGAATGGTTGACTAGGTGAAAGAATGAAATTGATTGGAGGATGATGTGTGAGACATTTATTTTTTTTAAATGTAAGTTTATGAGTTTTTATATTTATTTATGTTAAAAAATTTGATATTACAATATGACTAGTCATTAGTAGGCCTAGTGAATTAGTTTAGTGCAAATCTAGGTGAAGATGAGTTGAAGGTTTATGTCAGATTCTCATGTAGGAATAATTTTTATAATTGAATGGAGAATTTTTTGTGAATTTTATGTTATATAAATTATTTTTATATTTTTATGTTTTTTTGAAAAAAATTTAAATCCTTTAAGCCAAAATGACATGTCTGAGTGAGTTAAGATTGTGTGTAGTAAGGCTTTGTAATGGGTATGCAATTTGAATTATTGCAATAAAACCTTGATTTTTTTGTATTTTATAGTGATATAAATGTCTCATAGGTTCATATTAATTTATTTTTTATCATTATAAGTCCCTATACAAGTGTGGAGAGTTAAAGGTTCTTGAATAGGTTTTGGAGCTTTCTGGTAGTTCAAAGTGAGATTTTTTGTAAAGGTGTTTTTAAGTCTTTGGAGCATGAGTGATGGTGTATAATGAGTTTTATATTGAAATTAATATCATTAATTTTACATCCATATTTTTATTTTTCCTATAATGTTTCTATAGGTTGTTTGAGCTTCATATTTGAAGACAATAGTTTTGGGGTAATTAAGCCTAATAGGTCTTTAAGCCCTAATGGTGCTTTCATAGTATGAGCAAAGGATTTTTGAATTAATGAGAATATAGTAGGTTATTTTATATTTATAGATAAATTTTTTAATTTTTTTTTGTTTTGTGAAGGTCATTTGGGATATAGAGGTTCAAGTTGTTTCATGGAGAGGATAGACCTAATGCATTAGGTCTCTATTAGGCCTAGAAGAAGAATGAGGTCTAAATGTGTTTGGATGAATTAATAGTGATATTTTATTATTTATTAATATGTTTATAAATTTATAATCCATGTTTTATGATCTAATTTGATGTATTATCATCCTTGCGGACCAAGAATGTGAGTGTTCTAGTGATGGGTATAAGAATAAGCCCTAATAGGCCTATTTAAAAAGTTAGAGATGGGGGAGTATGAGAGAATAAAATAGAATATTCAAGAGATAAATAAGGTATAAATTAAAATAATATATGTATATAAGGAACATTTATGAATATATAACTAATGTTATATTCATGAAGAAAAGCTCATGTGACCTAACCTAGTCAAGAAGAGGGCTAATTGAGAAAAGTATAAGAAGGGAAAATTTGCTTATTTGAAGAGGTAGTTTGAGAGTGTTGAAGGAGTGATCCTATGTTGATTAAATATTTAAATATTATGAAATATTCATCATATATGTGTTCTTGATGTATAACATTGGATAGAGTAGATAGAGATCTGAAGAAGAAATCACCATCTATTGGTTGAACAACAAGGTGTGGTTAAGGTGATCATGTTTATCTTGGATGAGTTAGTGCTTAGTCAAGAGGAAGTGAGATATAAATTATAGGTTGGTGCTTTCAAAAGTTAACTTGAAGTGTATTATTTGGTGTTGAGCCACATAGGGGGTTGGTTTTTCCTTGCAAGTTGGTGCTTACTAAAACCTAGTTGAGTTGGTGCTTGACTAGTTAGGGGTTGATGCTCCTTGTTGTTTTGTTACTCAAATAAAATTTATTAATTGCTTATAAGAATATATACCAACATATTGTTCATTATTTTTTATCTCCCATGCTTTTTTCCCACATATCTCTTGTGTTCATATGTTGTATGCTTATGTGGATGCTTGTTTATGCATTGGTTGATGTATGTGTTTGAACGAATGCTTCATAAATGATAAGTGAAATTGATTTATTATTTTAAGGGAATTTATTCACCCCTACATTATTGGTTATTATTAAAAGTATTATAATTATATTTGGTCCTTTGAGAAAGGTCTAATAGCCTAAAGATGATCTTAAGAAGCACAAACTTGAAGTATGATGATGACAATACTTATCATGATTGTAATGATGGTCTACCAAAGAATAATGGTACTGGTAGAGTTAACTAAGAATAATAATGGAAAGATGAGTCATGATCAACTCATAAATAAATTTGAGTTACATGTATGACATAATTCAGATTTGAAATGTCAAAAGAGTTATTTACCAGCTCAAAAGGATTATATAGTAGCCAAGTATAAGGTCAAGCCTAAATTGATATTCAAGTCTTAAGAATATTTCTATGGTGTAAAGTATAAATTTGTTTAATATGGTTGGTAATCAAGTATTCTTGAGAGAAATCATCAACATAATGGGAACATTGTGTTCTTTGTTGATATTCATATCCAAGGTTTAGATAATAGTCTATTAGAGGTGTGATTATTAGATATGGGATATAAAGTATTTGTATGATGACTTGATCAAACCAATAACATTTATGTTCTTAGACAAGGTGTATAGTGCCAAGAATGTATATATAGACATAAAAACATATTGGATGTTATTGATAGGACTAAGGGCATGATGAATGTTTGATTAAGGAAAGGAAGATGGATATTATTCTTACATTAGTAGATGAGATGGATTCATGATGTATAAATGGATTAAAACCAATTTAGATCACTATAAATGGTGGTTTAATATTGTATTTTATTCCTTACTCCATGTATCTCATTATTAATCTTTGAAACATATTTGAAAGTTAATTTTTGAGTGTGAAAAAGACCTAAGAAGTTGATTGTACCTTATGGGCGTGATCAATGGTGGACAAGGGTAAGTTGTAGAGCTATTTATTAGTCATAAACATTAAAAGAGTTTGTCTTATACATATGATAGATGACCTTAACATCATAAAGAAAAAATATATGTGTTTTATATAGTAAATTTGGGTCATGATGCAAGTGTTCATGTAATGAAGGTTTCAAGAATCCATGGGACAGTAAGACCTAGAAGAGATTTCATGAAGTGAATGAACTTGTAAATACTTATGGAGTTCAATAAACATAAAATGGGTTGTCTTGAAATGATTCATGTGGAATTTAAGTAATCTAAGTTCTCTACTTGTCTTAATAGTCAAGTGGAACATAGATTGGTCTATAGAACTAATGTGAATATTAGAGAAAAGTTGTCTTTGAGAACAAAGATATTTTAAGGATCATTAAATATCAGGTTAACATACTATATATGCCTCAAGGAATATCACAAAGGTATGAGCTTTAGAAGCATAGTCAAACCATAAAAATTCAATGAGTATAAGGTGATTTTAGACTTTATTGTTTTGAGTCATTACCATGTGGATTTGAGTGATCTTGGTGAATGTCAAGGTGACATTAGGATCATGTAATGCATGTGGATAATGTGTAAGGTCCTTGAAAAAATATGTGGAGTATAAGATAAATTAGAGTACTCTTGCTCAGAGGTATGATATGCCATAGTAATATTGAAAGAGTTTAATGAATGTGGCATGCATGGTTTCTTAATGATATTTTTCATGAATAATGTTTGATATAGGTCTAACATATAGAATGAGGTCTCAAAGGCATAACTGGTAGTTTTCTATGTGGAAGTTTTTATGAGCTAGTCTAAGCCATGATGGCTTCTGAAACATAAAAGGGATAGATTATTACATAAAGAATATTTTGATATGACATATGGACATTGAATATGTTGATGTATGGATGACTAATATTCTTCCTTAGAAGAATTCTATTAATTATAGATAGGCCTAATGTGTTTAGGTCTCTATGAGATCTAATTGAATATGGTTATCATTACTAAGAATATTCTTTGTCAAAGGGGGAGTTCCTTCTTAATATTTTTTGGATATCAAGTAAGGAGAGTGGTGTTAATGTATTTGAGGTATGCATAAGCTTAAGGGGAGCATGGCTGAGAATTTTATGAGTTGAGTCCTATTTGGTTGATCAAGGAAAGATTGATCTTGTTTGAGTATAAATCATGTTTCAAGTTCAAGGATAAAATGGTAGTATTTTTAAATATCAACCTTTGTCATTAAAGTCAAAGGGGGGAAAGACTAGATTGGGAGAAAGAATAGGTTAGTGGAAATCCATCTTGGGGAGATAAGAATGATCTACTTTGTTAGAGTGTTTTCCATCAATGATAAAGGGAGAGATTATTGAGGTATGTTTGTATTATTTTGTTGAGGCATTAATATTATCATTTCTATCATAGGTAATTTATTTCCATTGATGTACTAAAAGTTCTCTTGTGAAGATGCATGGTAAGTGATCATGATGGCTTAAGCATGGTCTAATAGGTCCTTGAGTTCTACATAATGTTTTAGCATAATGTTATTATGTGATAAGATTATGTGAAGTATTGATTTATATTTCTATGATATATCATTAAAAATAAAGTGTTGATTATTTTGAAGTGCTTGTTGTGATAAGGTCATTTTTGACCAAATTCATAAAAGCATGTGTGGACAAGATGTTTTGAAAAGCCTAGTCTTATCTTGGTAAAGTCATGATTAGTGAAGCTTAGTGGAGTGAGTAAACTGAGGCTTCTAAGAAGATATGTTGATCCTATCTTATATTATTAGAGATGAGTGTTGAGATAAACAATGACTCTTGAAGGTCTCAAAGTGGTATGTTGCATAGTAGGTCTATTTGAGGGACTAGTTCTTAATCATGGTTATGGCTTGTAGAGACAAGGTGAAGTGGTATATGATAAGGAAACCAAGTGAAAAAGTGACATGAGAGAGAATTTTAAGGAAAATTAATGATTATTATATGGTTTATGTCAAGTCTTGACACATTGTATGCATTTTTGTGTACTTGTTCTAGAGTGTAAGATTCTTAAGAAGGCTTACGCATGGGATGTCTAGTCTAGTGCAAGAAGGAGCATGGTGAATCTATGAGATGAATGAATATAGGAATAAGAGGATATATGATAACATTTTAAGATGCATATGAAGCATGGAATCACTCAAGGAAGCTTTAAATTTCACCTACTAAGGTATGACCTATAGGTCTAATATGCAAATAATCTAGTCTTAGACTCTATTTGATCTAACTATGGGTCATAAGGTGTTAACAAGACCTATGAAGGATGTAAATCAGTAATATATCATGTCAATTTTTTTTTTAAAAAATGTGATTAAGGTTGATAATGTAGGAACAATAGCTATAGGGTATATTACTATGCTTAATATGATCTGCAACTCAAGAGCCTAAATTGCAAAGAGATTAAATGTGACCAAATGGGGTATGAGGTTTAAGTTCTAAGGAAATAATGGATAAATAATAATTTAAAAAGGTTTAATGGGGTTTTTAAAGAGTTATCATGAATTTTTAGGCCTTGTATTGAAGGAGAAAACATAAAAAATGAAGTTAAGATCTCTCAAGTGCTAGAACGAGGAGTTGCAAACACGAAAAGGTTTTTCTTATGCTCATTGGCACATGAAAACTATGCATGGGGTCCTAAGTAGTTAATGTTATTTGAGAAAATGTTATAGGTGTATTTTATTTGATTTTTTTTTTCATTTAAAGTTAAATCCTTTATGAATGATTGTTAAAAGTGGAAAGTTGTCTAAACCCTCTTAAAACCCTCATAGTGACCAGATGGTGACGATTTATTTTTTGAGTGCTTAAGATGGATGGTTATGGCTTGTGTGATATTTTTATGATGTATATGAATATATTATGGTTATTAAAGTAGGATTAAATGTTTATAAGAGTGAGTGGGAGCTATAGGAAATCCCTTGTTTCAAGGATTTTTGATGTAACAAGTAGGGTTGACTAGGTCAAAGCATGAAAATGATTGGAGAATGATGTATGAGAATTTTATTTTTTTTAAATGTAATATTTTTATATTTTATATTTATTTAGTTGTTAAAATTCAATATTACAAGATGATTAGTTGTAAGGAGGCCTAGTGAAGCAGTTTAGTGCAAATCCTAACAAATATGAGTTAAAGGTTTTTGTCAGATTCTCATGTAGGAGTAATGCTTATAAGTACATGGAGAAGTGTTTTGGGAATTTTACGTCCTATAAATGGTTTTTATAGTGTTTTTATGTTATAAATGATTAAATATTTTAATCCAAAATGGCATGTTTAAGTGAGTTAAGACTGTGTGTAGTAAGGCTTTGTAATGGGTATGAAAGTTGAACTATTGTAATAAAAACATGATGATTTTGTATTTTATAGTAATATATATCTATCATAGGTTAAAATTAATTTATTTTTCATCATGATAAGTCCCCATGAAAGTGTGGAGAGTTAAAGGTTCTTGACTGGGTTTTGGAGCTTTCTGGCAGTTCAGAGTGAGCTTTTTAATGGAGGTGTTTCTGAGTCTTTGGAACTTGAGTGATGGAGTATAATGAGTTTTATGATTACCCAAAGGTAAATAAATATTAATAAATATTTTTATTGTTCCTATAATGTGTTTCTATTGGTTTTTTGAGCTTCATCTTTGTAGACAGTGTTTTTGGGGTAATTAGGCCTAATAGGTCTTTAAGGACTAAAGGTGCTTTCAAGATATGAGTGAATGATTTGTGACATCATGAGAATGGATTATGTTATTTTATATTTATATATAAGTGTTTTAAATTTTTTATTTCTTTGGTGAAGGCTATCTGGGACATAGAATTTTAAGTTGATTCGTGAAGAGGATAGACCTAAGGCATTATGTCTCTATGAGGCCTAGAAGAAGAATGAGGTCTAAAAGTGTTTGTATGACTTAATAGTGATATTATTCTTATTTATTAATATGTTTAATGTATACTAATACATTTTTTTTATTGAACTTGATGGATTGACATCTTGGCTGACCAAGAATGTGAGTGTTCTAGTGATTGGTATAAGAATAAGGCCTAATAAGCCTATCTAAAAAGTTAGAGATGGGGTATTATCAGATAATAAAATAGAAGATTTAAGAGCTCATTAAGGTATAGTTTTCCAATAGATATGTGTATAATTAATAGGTATGAATATATAAATAATGTTCTATTCATGAATAAAAGGTCATATGACCTAATGTAGTCAAGAAGAGGGTCAATTGAGCAAAGTAGAAGAAGGGAAGATTTACTTGTTTAAAAAAGAAGTTTGAGAGTATTGAAGGAGTGATCCTATGTTTATTAAATATTTATATATTATTATATTTTCATCAAATATGTTTTCTTAATGTATGATAATGGATAGATAAGATAGAGAGTTAAAGAAGAGGTCACCATTAGTTGGTTGAACAACAAGGTGTTGTGAAGGTGATAAAGTTTGTCATGGATGAGTTCATCCTTAGTCAAGAGGAAGTGGGATATTCCTTAAAGTTTGGTTATTTTAGATGTTTATTTAAAGTGTATTAGTTGGTATTGAGTCACTTAAGGGGTTTGTGCCTCCTTGCAAGTTGGTGCTTACTAAAACCTAGTTGAGTTGGTGCTTGACTAGTTAGGGATTTTTGCTCCTTATTGGGTTGGTGCTCAAATAAAGCTGATTCATTACTTATATGACTATATCCCAAGATATGGTTCAGTAGGTTTAATCTCTCATGAGGATTTCCTACATATCTTATGTTCATATGTTGTATGCTTATATGGATCCTTGTTTATGCATTGGTTGATATATGTGTTTTAATGAATGTTTCATGAATGATAAGTGAAATTGAATAAATATTTTTAGGGAAATAATTCAACCACCCACCGCCCTCAATGGATATGAATAAAATAATTGGTATTATATTTAGTACTTTGAGAAAGGTATAACAACCTAAAGGTGATCTTGAGAATCACAAGCTTGAAGTATGATGATGATAATACTTATAATAATTGTAATGATGGTATAAAAAAGAGTAATGGTATTGATAGAGTTGAATAAGAATAAGAATGATTACAATATGAGTCATGATCAGCTCATAAATCAAGGTGAGTTGTGTTTAGGACATAATTCATATTTAAAATATTAAAAGTGTTATTTTCTAGCTTAGAATTATTATGTACAAGCCAAGTCTAAGGTCAAGACTAAATTGACAGTCAAGTCTTAAGAATATTTATATGGTAAAAATTTCAAGTTTGTTGAATATGGTTGGTCATCAAGTATTCTTGAGAGAAAACATAAGCATAGGGGGAGCTTTATGTTCTTTATTAATATTTAGGGCCAAGGTTTAAACAATAATCTATTAGAGGTGTACTTATAAGAGATGGGTTATAAAGTATCTGTATGATGACTTGATCAAACCAATCACATTTATATTCCTAGAGTAGGTGTATAATGCCAAGGTATATAAATACATAACATATTGGATATTATTGATAGGACTATGGGCATGATGAATCTTTCATCAAGAAAGGGAAGATGGATACTATTCTTATGTTGGTAGATGAGATTGATTCATAATGTATAATGGGATTAAAACCACTTTAGATCACTATAAATGGTGGTTTAAATATTGGATGGTATTAATTACTCCATATAACTCATTCTTATGCTTTTGACCAGATCTGAAAGCTCATTTTAGTGTGTCAAAAAGACCTAAGAAGATGATATTACCTTATGGGCATGATCAGTGGTGGAAAAGGGTAAGTATTAGAACTATTTTTTGGTCATAAAAATTAAAAAGAGTTTGTCCTATGAATTTTAGAGATGAAATTAGGGCCATAAAGAACATGTATATATGATTTGTATAGTTAGTTTAGGTGATGATGCATGTTTTTGTGCATATGACATGACTGGCATGTAATGAGGGTTTTAAGACTCCATGGGACAATATGACCTAGAAGAGATTTCATGAAGTGAATGAACTTGTAAGGACCTATATTATTCAACAAAAAATAGATGGAGTGTCTTGAAATGAGTCATATGTAATTAAAGTTATCTAAGTGCTCTACTTTTCTTAACAAACAAGTGGAATATAGATTGGTCTAAAGAACCAATGTGAACATTAGAGAAAAGTTGTTTATGAGAATAGAGATATTGTAAGGATCTTTAAAGATTAGGTTAAAATACTATATATGCATCAAGGAAGATCATAGAGGTATGAGCTTTAAAGTCATATTAAAACCATGAAAATTCAAGGAGTATAAGGTGACTGTAGGGTTGGTTATTTTGAGTCATTACCATGTGGATTTTATTGATCTTGGTGAATACTAAGGTGAAATTAGGATCATGTAATAAATGTGGAAAGTTTATAAGGTCCTTGACAAAGAATGTGAAGTATAAGACTGATTAGAATACTCTTACTTAGAGGTCTAATATGCCATAACAATCTTAATAGAGTTTGATGAATGTTGCATGTAGAGGTGCTTAATGATATTTGTCATGAATAATGTTTGATAAAGGTATGTCATAGAAAATGAGGTCTCATAGACATAACTAATAGTTTTCTATATGGAAGTTGTTATGAGCTAGTTTGATCTATGATGGCTTATGAAACATAAAGGGGTTAGATCATTTCATGAAAAATATGTTAATATGACTTATGGACATTAAATATGTTTATATATGGATGACTAATATTATTCCTTTAGAATAATGCTTTTAATTGTAGATAAGCCTCATGTGTTTAGGTCTCTATGAGATCTAATTTAATATGGTTATCATTATTAAGAAGATGTTTTCTCAAATGTGGATTTCCTTCTTCATTTTTTATAGATATAAAGTAAGAGAATGATTTTCATGTATTTGAGGTATGCATAATCTTAAGGGGAGCATGGTTGAGTAATTTTATGAGTTGAGCTACTATTTGATTGATCAGAAGAAGATTGATCTTGTTTGAGGATAAAGCATGTTTTAATTCCAAGGATAATATGGTAGTATTTTTAGAGATGAACCTTTGTAATTCATGACAAAGGGAGAGAAATAATATATTAGGAGAAAGACTGGTTTAGGGGAGATCTATTTTGGGGAGGTAAGAATGATATGATTTGTTAGAGTGTTATACATCAATGTCAAAGGGAGATATTATTGAGACATTAATATTTTCATTTATGTCATATGTAATTGAGTGTCATTGATGTACCAAAACCTCTCTTGTGAATATTCATGATAAGTGATAATGATGGCTTAAACATGGTCTAATAGGTCCTTGAGTTCTACATAAGATTTTAGCATAATGTTATGATGTGACAAGATTATGAGAAGTACTGTTTTGTATTTATATGAGATATCATCAAAAATGAAGTGTTGATTATGTTTAAGTTATTTTTGTGATAAGGTCATTATTGACTAAATTCATATAAGTAATTATGTGTAGACAAGATGTTTTGAGAAGCCTAGTCTTGTCTTGGTAGAGGCATGATTAGTGAATATTGGTGAAGTGAGTAGATTGAGGCTGGTAAGAAGATATGTGTATCACATATTATATGTTTATAGATGATTTTTGAGTTAAAGAAGGAGTATTGAAGGTCTTGAAGTGGTATGGTACCTAGCAGGTTTGTTTGATGGACTAGTTCTTAATCATGGTCATGCCTTGTAGAGAGATGGTGAAGTGGTATTTACATGGAAAATAAGTGAAAAAGTGACATGAGAGAGAATTTTAAGGAAACATAATGATTATTCTATTTTTTATGTCAAGTCTTGACACATTGTATGCATGTTTTTGTACTTTTTCTAGAGTGCAAGGTTCTTGAGAAGGCTTATGCATGGGATGTCTATTCTGGTGTAAGAAAGAGCATAGTGGATATATGAGATGAACTAATAGAGGTATAAGATTATATATGTGAAAATTTGAAGATGAATATGAAGCATGGAATTACTCAGGGAAGATTTAAAGTGTGTCTACTAAGGTAAGACCTATAGGTCTAATATGCAAATAAACTAGTCTTAGAATCTATCTAATTGAACTATGGGTCAGAAGATATTAACAAGACCTACGAATGATTTGAAGTAGTAATAGATCATGTGAGAATATTTTTAAACTTTTGAATAATGTGGAGAATGTAGTAATAGTAGCTATAGGGTATATTACTATGCCTAATATGATCTGCAGCTCAAGAGTCTAAAGTGCAAAGAGATTGAATGTGACCAAATGGGGTATGAGGTTTAGGTTATAAGTAAATAATGGTTAAATAAGAATTTAAAAAGGTGTAACAGGTTTTTTAAATATTTATCATGAATTTTTAGGTCTTTTATTAAAGTAAAAATCATAAATAGTGAAGTTAAGGTCTCTCAAGTGCTATAATAAGGAGTTGAAGACTCGAAAAGGTTTTTCTTATGCTCATTGGAATGTGAAACCTATGCATGGGATCCTAATTATTTCATGTTACTTTGGAAATTGTTATAGGTGTATTTTCCTAGAATTGGTTTTGGAGTTGAAGGGCAATCCTTTATGAATGATTTTTAAGAGTGGAAAGTTGTCTAAACCCTCTTAAAACCCTCATAGTGACCTAATGGTGAAGATTTTGTTTCTTAGTGATCAAGATGGATGGTTATGGATTTTTTGATGTTTTTATGTTGTATAGGACTCTCTAAGGGTTCTCTAAGTAGGATTAAATGTTTATAAGAGTGAGTGGGAGCTATAAGAAATCCATTGTTTCTAGGATTTCCTGTGTAGCAAGTAGGGTTAACCAGGTAAAAGCATGAAAATGATTGGAAAATGATGTGTGAGACTTTTATTTTGTGTCACTTTAATTTTTTTATGTTTTATATTTATTTAGGTGTTTAGATTAAATATTACAAGATGACCAATCATAAAGAGGCGCAGTGAAGTAGTTTAGAGTAAATATAAGTTGAAGGCTTTTGTCAAAATCTCATGTAGGAGTAATGCTTATAATTGAATGGAGAATTATTTTGGTAATTTTATGTCATTTAAATTATTTTTATAGTGTTATGTTTTTGTTAAAAAGGATGAAATATTTTAAGCTAAAATGGCATGTCTAAGTCAGTTAAGACTGTGTGTAATAAGGCTTTGTAATGGGTCTACAAGTTGAATTATTAAAATAAAACCATGATGATTTTTTATTTTTTAGGGATATATAGCTGTCATAGGTTCATATTAATTTATTTTTCATCATGAAAAGTCCATATATAAGTGTGGAGAGTCAAAGTTTTTTGACTAGGTTTTGGAGCTTTTTGGCAGTTCAGAGTGAGATTTTTTAAAGAGGTGTTTTTGAGTCTTTGGAGGCTAAGTGAAGTATAATGAGTTTTATTATTACCCCAATGTCATTAAATTTTAATCCATATGTTTATTGTTCCTATAATGTGTTTCTATAGGTTATTTGAGCTTCATCTTTGTAGATAGTGTTTTTGGGGTAATTAGGCCTAATAGGTCTTTAAGACCTAATGGTGATTTCAATGTATGAGTGAAGGATTTGTGACATAATGAGCATGGAGGAGTTTATTTTATATTTATAGATAAGTGTTTTAAAAATTTTATTTCTTTGATGAAGGCCATTTGGGACATATAGGTTAAAATTATTTCATGAAGAGGATAAACATAATGCATTAGGTTTTTATTAGGCCTAGAAGAAGAATGATGTCTAAATGTGTTTGGATAACCTAATAGTGATATTATTTTTATTTATTAATACATGTAACATATCCTAAGACATTTGTTTTTATTAAACTTGATGGATTTATATCTTGGCTGACCAAGAAGTGAGTGTTCTAGTGATTGGTATAAGAATAAGGCCTAATAGGCCTCTTTGAAAAGTTAGAGAGGGAGATTGTGAGAGAATAAAATATAATATTAAAGAGCTCATGAAGTTAAATATTTACATAAAATAGGTGTATAAGGAATAGGTATCAATATCTAACTATTGTTCTATTCATGAAGAAAAGGTCATATGACCTAACCTAGTCAAGAAGAGGGCTAATTGAGCAAAGTAGAAGGGCATATTTGCTTGTTTAAAGAGCTAGTTTGAGAGTGTTGAAGGAGTGATCATATTTCTATTATCTTTTAATATATTATTATATTTTCATAATAGATGTGTTCCCAATGTATGACAATGGATAGAGAAGATAGAGAGATAAAGAAGAGGCCACCATCTATTGGTTGAACAACAAGGTGTTGTGAAGGTGATCATGTTTGTCTTAGTTGAGCTGGTCCTTAGTAAAGAGGAAGTGGGATATGCCTTTTAGGTTTGTGATTTTACAAGTTTCCTTGAAATGGCTTAGTTGGTTTTGAGTCACTTATTGGTTTGATGCCTCCTTGCAAGTTGGTGCTTACTAAAACCTAGTTAAGTTGGTGCTTGACTAGTTAGGAGTTTGTGCTCATTGTTGGATTGGTGATCAACTAAAATTGATTCATTACTTATATGAATATATCCCAAGATATGGTTTAGTGTTTTATCTCCCATGAGTATTTCCTACATATCTCTTATGTTCATATTTTATATGATTGTGTAGATGATTTTTTACGCATTGGTTGATGTATGTGTTTAAATGAATGATTCATGAATGTTAAGTGAAATTGAATAATTATTTTTATGGAATTGATTCACTCACCCACCCCCCCCCTCAATGTATATGATTCAAAGAATTGGTATTATATTTGGTGCTTTAATAAATGTCTAACAACAAAAAGGTGATATTGAGAATCACAAGCTTGAAGTATGATGATGATAATACTTATCATGATTGTAATGATGGTGTACCAAAGAATAATGGTATTGGTAGAGTTGACTAGGAAGAAGATGGATTACAATATGAGTCATGATCAGATCATGAATCAAGGTGAGTTATGTTTAGGACATAATTTAGATTTGAAATGTTAAAATTGTTATTTGCCAACTTAGAATTATTATGTAGAAGCCAAGTCTATGTTCAAGCCTAAATTGACAATCAAGTCTTAAGAATATTTCTATGGTGAAAAGTTCAATTTTTTTGAATATGGTTGGTCATCAAGTATTATTAAGAGAAAACATCAGCATAGGGGGAGCTTTCTATTCTTTATTGATATTTAGGGCCAAGTTTCAAACAATAGTCTATTAGAGGTGTGATTATAAGACATGGGTTACAGAGTATCTGTATGATGAATTGATCAAACCAATCACATTTATGTTCCTAGAATAGGTGTATAATTCCAAGAAGGTATATAGAGACATAACATATTGGATACTATTGATAGCACTATGGGCATGATGAATGTTTGATCAAGGAAGGGAAGATGGATACTATTCTTATGTCAGTAGATGAGATAGATTCATAATGTATAATAGGATTAAAACCACTTTGGATCACTATAAATGGAGGTTTAAATATTGGATGGTATTCATTACTCCCTATAGCTCATTCTCATGCTTTCAACTAGATTAGAAATCTCATTTATTGTGTCAAAAATACCTAAGAAGATGATTGGACCTTATGGGCATGATCAATGGTGGAAAATGGTAAGTAGTAGAGCTATTTGATCATCATAATCATTTAAATAGTTTGTCATATGCATTTGAGAGATGAATTTAAGGTCATAAAGAACATGTATATATTATTTGTATAGTTATTTTGGGTAATGATGCATGTGTTTGTGCATATGACATGACTGGCATGTAATGAGGGTTTGAAGAATACATGGTAAAATAAGACCTAGAAGATATTTCATGAAGTGAATGAACTTGAAAAGACCTATGTATCTCAATAAACATTAGATGGAGTGTCTTGAAATGAGTCATGTGTAATTGAATTAATCTAAGTTCTCTACTTTTCTTAATAGTCAAGTGGAATATAGATTGGTCTACATAACCAATGTGAACATTAGAGCAAAGTTATTTATGAGAATAGAGATATTGTATGGATAATTAAAGATCAGATTAACATACTATATATGCCTCAAGGAAGATCACATAATTAAAAGCTTTAAAAGAATAGTAAAACCATGAAAATTTAATGTGTATAAGGTGACTATAGAGTTGGTTATTTTGAGTCATTGCCATGTGTATTTGAGTGATCTTGGTGAATGCCAAGGTGACAAGATCATGTAATGCATGTGGATGGTGTATAAGGTCTTTGACAAATCATGTGAAGCATAAGATTGATCAGAGTACTCTTACTTAGAGCTATGATATGCCATATCAATCTTAATAGAGCTTGATGAATGTTGCAAGTAGATGTGCTTAATGATATTTGTCATGAATAATGTTTGATATAGGTGTGCCATAGAAAATGAGGTCTCATAGACATAACTAGCAATTTCCTATGTGGAAGTTGTTATGAGCTAGTCTGATCTATGATGGATTCTAGAATGTAAAGGGGATATATCATTTCATGAAGAATATTTTGATGTGACATATAGACATTGAATATGTTTATAAATGGATGACTAAGATTATTCCTTTAGAATAATGATTTTAATTGTAGATAAGTTTAATATGTTTAGGCCTCTATGAGATCTAATTCAATGTTGTTGTCATTATTAAGAAGATGTTTTTTCAAAGGGGGAGTTCCATATTCATTTTTTTCTAGATATAAAGTAAGGAGAGTGATGTTCATGTATTTGAGGTATGCATAATCTTAAGGGGAGCATAGTTGAGTAATTTTGTGAGTTGAGCTCCTATTTAATTGATCATAGGAAGATTTATTTGGTTTGTGGATAAAGCATGTTTTGAGTCCAAGGATCATATGGTAGTACTTTTAGAGATGAACCATTGTAACTCATGATAAAGGGAGAGAAATACTAGATTAGGAGAAAGACTAGTTCAGGGGAGATCCATCTTGGGGAAGTAAGAATGGTCTTCTTTGTTAGAGTGTTTTACATCAATGTCAAAGGGAGATATTTTTGAGGAATTAATATTATCATTGATGTCATATGTAATTGAGTCTCATCGATGTACCAAAAGTTATCTTGTGAAGATGCATGGTAAGTGATCATGATGGCTTAAGAATTGTCTAATAGGTCCTTGAGTTCTGCATAAGGTCTTAGCATAATGTTCTCATGTGACAAGATTATGAGAAGTATTTATTTATATTTCTATGAGATATAATAAAAAATAAAGTGTTGACTATGTTGAATTGATTTTTGTTATAAGGACATTATTGACTAAATTCATAAAAGTAAGTTTGTGTAGACAAGATCTTCTAAGAAACCTAGTATTTTCTTGGTAAAGGCATGATTAGTGAAGCTCGATGAAGTGAGTAGACTAAGGATTGTGAGAATATATGTATATCCTATCTCAAATGTTAGGATATTAGTTGTGAGATATATGAGGAGTCTTGAAGGTCTCAAGGTGGTATGGTGCCTAGTAGGTCTATTTGATGGACTAGTTCTTAATCATGGTTTTGGCTTGTAGAGACATGGTGAAGTGGTATGTTGTAAGGAAACAAAGTGACAAAGTGACATGAGAGATAATTTTAAGGTAACCTGATGATTCTTCTATGATTGATGCAAATCTTGGCACATGGTATGCATGTTTGTGTACGTGTTCTTGAGTGCATGTTTTTGGAGAAGGCTTATGCATGAGATGTCTAGTTTGGTGCAAGAGGGAGAATGGTGTCTCTATGAGATGAATGCATAGAGGTATAAGAGTATATATAATAAAATTCTAATATGCATATGAATCATGGAATCAATCATGGAAGCTTCAAAGTGTGCCTATTGAAGTAAGACCTATAGGTTTAATATGAAAATAAACTAGTCTTAGACTCTATCTAATCTAAATAGGGGTCATAATGTGTTAAAAAGACCTACGAAGGATGAAAATCAGTGGTCGTGAATATGAGAAGTTTTTTAAACACGTGAATAAGGTGGAGAGTGTAGTAATAGTATGTAGAGGGTCTATTACTAGGCCTAACATGATCTACAACTCAAGAGCCTAAAGTGCAAAGAGATAGAATGTGACCAAATGGGATACGAGGTTAAAAATAAGCATTGAAAAATGTGTAAGAGGATTTTTCAAGAGTTATAATGATGTTTTAGGTCTTATATTGAATTAAAAAAATATAAAAAAGTGAATTTAAGGTCTCTTAATTGTTAGAATAAGGAGTTGTAGACCTGAGAAGGTTTCTCTTGTGCTTGTTGGCATGTGGAACCTATGCATGGGGTCATAATCAATTCATGATAGTTTGGGAAGTATTATAGGTGTATTTTAATGGAATTTTTTATGTATTTGAAGGGGAATCCTTTATGAATTATTTTTGAGAGTGAAAGGTTATTTAAACCCTCCTAAAACCCTCATAGTGACCCGATGTTGAATTTTTTTTTTGAGTGCTCAAGATGGATGATTATGGATTATGTGATATTTTAAATATTATAAGAATCTCTAAGGGTTCTATATGTAGGATTTAGTTTTATAAGAGTGAGTGGAAGCTATATGAAATCCCTTATTTCTTGAACTCTTAACTTAATAGGTAGGGTTAACCAAGTCAAAGCATGAAAATGATTGAAGGATGATGTGTGAGACTTGTATTTTATTTCAATTTGAGTTTATGATTATTTTTATTTATTTATGTGTGTAAATTTTATGTTATAATATGGGAAATCATAGCAGGCCTAGTGAAGCAGTTTAATGCAATTCCAAGCAAAGATGAACTGAAGGTTTATGTTAGATTGTCATGAAGGAGCAATGCTTCTTAGTGAATGGAGATTTATTTTTTGTAATTTTATTTCATACTCTTTATTTTATATTGTTTTGTTTTTTTTAATAATGTTTAAATAATTTACTCCAAAATGGCTTGTTTGAGTGAGTTAAGACTATGTGTAGTAAGGCTTTGTAGTAGGTTTGCAAGTTAGATTATTCAAATAAGACCATGATGTTTTTATATCTGAGAGTTATCTATAGGTATCATAGGTTCATAATAATATATTTATATTCATGATAAGTCCATATTCAAGTGTGGAGTTTCAAAGGTTCTTGATTGGGTTTTGGAGCTTTGTGGCAATTGAGAATGAGCTTTTTTATAGAGGTGTTTCTAATTCTTTGGTTCTTGAGTGATGAAGTATAATGAATTTGATGATAATATTGATTTCATGAAGTTTCCATACATATGTGTATTTTTTATATAATGTTTTTATATAGGTTGTTTGAGATTTGTCTTTGATGACAATGTTTTTGGTGTAATTTGGACTAATAGGTCTATAAGGCCTAATGGTGCTTTCAAGGTATGAGTGAAGGATTTGTGAATTCATAAGCATGGAGGAGGTTATCTAAGATTTATATATATTTTTTTGAAAGGTTTTATTTATTTTTTGAATTCTATCTGGGCCATAGATGTTCAAGTTGTTATGTGGAAAAGGATACACCTAATGCATTAGGTCTCTATTAGGCCTAAAACAAAAATGGGGTGTAAATGTGTTTGGCCAAGCTAATAGTGATCTTATTTTTATTTATTATTATGTTTAATTTATCCTAATAATTTTTTTTTATTTAACTTTATGGATTGACATCTTGTCCGACCAAAAATGTGAGAGTTCTAGTGATTGGTATAAGAATAAGGCCTAATAGGCTTATTTGAAAAGTTAGAGATGGGGGAGTATGAGCGAATAAAGTATAAGATTCAAGATCTAAATAAGGTATGATTGGAAATTATATATGTATATAATTAATAAGTATTAATATCTAACTAATTTTATGTTCATGAAGAAAAGGTCATATGACCTAACCTAGTTAATAAGAGTGTTAATTGAGTGAAGTAGAAGAAAGGCAGATTTGCTTGTTTGAAGAGGTAGTTTGAAAGTATTCAAGGAGTGATATTGTTTTGATTATATATTTATATATTATCAAATTTTCATCATAGATGTGTTCTAGATTTATGATAGTGGATAGATCAGATAGAGAGTTGAAGAAGAAGTTACCATCTATTGGTTGAGTAATAAGGTGTTGTGAAGGTGATCAAGTTTGTCTTGGCTGATTTGGTGCTTGGTTAAGAGGGAGTGGGATATACCATAAATTTTTGTTCTTTTAAAATTTTCCTTGAATTTTTTAAGTTATTTATAAGTCATTTAGAGGTTTTGTGCCTCTTTATAAGTTGGTGCTTATTAAAACCTAGTTGAGTTGGTGCTTGACTAGTTAGAGGTTGGTGTTCCTTGTTAAGTTGGTGATCAACTAAAATTGATTCATTACTTATAGAAATATATTCCAAGTTTTGGTTCAGTGGGTTTTATCCCCCCATGAGGTTTTTTCCACATATCTCTTGTGTTCATATGTTTTATCCTTATGTGGATGATTATTGATGCATTGGTTGATGTATGTGTTTGAATGACTGCTTCATAATTGATAAGTGAAATTGAATTATTATTTAAATGGAATTGATTAAACCCCTTTTAGTGGATATGATTCCAAAACTATTAGATAAAATACTTTTAGGAGATGTTTTATATTTTTACAATCAATTAAAACCCCATTCTATCACTATCCTTTAAGACTTCATTAACTCAATAGTCCAATAATTTCAAACTAATGTTCTTCTTTAGAAAAACTTATCCCATTTTATAAATTTTAAAAAAATTAAAACTAAAATGTCACAAGACTTCATCAAATTATGGAATAACTTATCTAGAAAATGTCAACATAATATGGTATATGATAACCTTTTCACCTATTCACTAATGCTCTCTATCCCAAATTATAATATCAGGTTAGGACTCTCTCCCATAACTTCATAACAATCCCTTGACCAAGATAAGTAATAATACTTACTCGTGCATTAATTTAAACCATCTCAACCTAAAATAGGCACTCATATTCTCATTAAAAACAAAAAACATCATGCAACTCATAATGACATTACTGATACTTATGACACTATTCATAACATTCAATAAATCACTCTAAATAATTTTATGGATAATCTTTCCCCCAAAAGAACACTTATACTCATACATTTTCTTAAACCAACCATAATAATGTTCAGAAACCATTATCCCTAGCTAATATTCAAAATCATCTTCCCATAACTCTATCACAAGATCTTGACCCCAATAATCCAATGAAATAATAGTATGATTAAAAAAAAATTGTTTGTTTTATGAAAGTTGGGTTCATTCTCATGATACTTGTAGATAATTATGTAATATAGCTATGGATTTTATTCTAGGTCCAAAATTTGATCATGAAAAAGTTATTCTTAATTGTCAACAAGCCTATGACATAGATTTTAAAGCCCATGAAATGAAAAATAAAAAATAATCTCTAAATCAAGCTAGTGTTCATCTTTCTATATATAAAGATCCTCTTCCAAATCACCAAGATAAAATCGATGAGACTAATCCTAAACACAATGTCAAAAGTCTTATTGGCCTCAGTACTAATGAAGGAATGGTTAATATGACTAATATGTGAAGAGTAGTTACCTTTATTGACTCAAATACAATACCTACACATCACACCTCTCAACCATTATATGGAATTTAGGACACTTCCCCATCTCATATAATCAAATTGGTGTAAGAGGAACTTATAACCTTCCAAGAACCACTATCAACAATACAACTTAACTGTATATATCATACTATCTCTAGTCTTTCCACAAAATCAACATGATAAGACAACATTCTACAAATATCTAATAGTATATCTTCAACCCAACCACATGAAATACCTCAAACAACCATCACACCACTTAAAGTCAATCAACCCATTTGTAATCAACCCAAACCAATTACACTCTTTCAATGCAATTTGAATTAAACTTACAACCATCCTTCCTAAGAACTCTTACAACTTTATGCACCTATATCTAGCAATCCTACAATGGGTTATGATTATTGGGATACCATTGTAAAACTCTCTCATCTCCCATCTCAAATACTTTTCCTAAAATTAATGTGAACTTCCCCCTATCATCTAAACTATCTAATGCAAATATTTTTTTAAATGAAAATCCCTCGTCTTCCTCTAGCAAAACATGAATCTACCTTATCTAGATAAAAACACATTATCTTTAATTAATGTGAAGAGATTTCCATACCTATTGATAAAATAATGGAAATTTATGTTTCACTTAAGTTTCCTATTGCTTCCATGATTCTTGACAAAATTCTTCTTTGTGCAGATGATCCTACTCTATTCATTAGCATCCAAATTGATGATGTCCATGTTAAGCATACCGTAATTGATGAATATTCAGGTACTTGCATCACATCCATTGATTTCCTTAATAAAATTGGATACTCCTAATGTAACCTTAAATCTACATGTATCACATGTTAGGGATAAGATAAAAGGCAATGCCTCTTCTAGCTTGTGTTTGGATTTCCATTATCATCTCTCCTATCACCATTCACATGAAAGTTATGCATTTTAGCTTTCCCTTCCATTATAACATCTTGTTTGGTCAACCTTGAACTCATCACATGAGAGAAGTCACGTCATCTACATTCTAATGCATCAAATTCCCCCATAATGGATCTATTTACAATATTCAAGGAGACATGAACCCTTGAAATTTCAAATAATTTAAAGAAAACCATGTTTTTAAAATTACCAACATTTAACATTTGCCTAATATCACATTTATTTAATATTATCTCTTCAATTATCTAATTAATTCCACTAGAGGTTATAATGGTCACGTTAAATTAGTCGAGAACATTCCACCTAACCTCTTAGATTTCAATGATGATGAGTTGAATGAGATTAGCCTCAATATTAAAACCTATAATCTATCCCCTTATATTATTTCTCAACATCCTCCCTCTTTGCAACCTCAATCTTGTCAACCATTTGTCGATGATATACCCATTATCTTAACTAAGACTAGACATTATGTCTATCATGCATCCTATGATGACAAAGTGATACCTATATGTACCATTAACTTTAATACAACTGACTATGATGATGGATATGCTTTAGATGACCTATTTTTATTTGGACTCATCCAAACTAGAAATGTTGAAATTCTCTGATATCACACTTCTTTATTTTAGTCTTTTTGTTCATCTTTTAGCATTCATTCCTTTCTAGTACCTAATACTAGTGTTCTTGCTATTTTTCATAGGGTATAGATGTATCACTCATATGGTACAACTCTATTTACAAAAAATCCCCTAAGGAGAATGCTCATGGATCATGCCATGATAGGTCCTTACCTATTTTCTAAATACCAATATCCTTATAGTTTAATTACTCCATAGATGTTAGATAATATTCTTAAGCCTTATACATGACTAGCCACACCTTTATATGAGTTTGGTTTAGTTTTTACTCCCACTCTACCTTCTTCTGAGTCTATTATAGTTTCTACTCTTGCTCTACCTTCAACTGATCCTAGTTTGATTTATACTCCCACTCTACCTTCAAATGAGCCTAGTTTAGTTTATATTCCAACCATACCTTCTTTTAGTAATGGCCTTCTTCCTTTATTTAGCTTAATCCCATGCCTATCTGATGGGCCAATAATCCTTATTGTGTTATACACAAATTTATTAGTCACTAGACCAAATATTTCCAATTATATTAGCCACCCCCAAATTCTCATTATACTTCTTCTATTAGTGGGCCCATAAATCCTATTAAAAAATGTTTCTATTGATTCCATGGTATAGGTAACCACTCTTCCACTCATTTTCATAAACTTAGGTAGTATATTAACACATTGCATCTAGCCATTGCTCAGTGCAAAGATAAGGCTATACCTCCTCCTTAAATATTACCAGAGTAATCCATAAATATGGGGAGGTATATTATCTTTGGCACAAATATGGTTCCCATAATATTGATCATTATCATATTACATAACATCACCTTTATGATCACCCATAGTCTACACATATATCAGTCAATCCTCTTTCAATAGGTCTCCCATGCAATAAGGCTCCTTTTCTACTGGTGCCACCTCCTTCTCATGTTTTAGATATTATTCCCATTTAGATATTTATTCCTCTCCTTGATTATCCTATGTAAAATATACCTCATGAGCATGATTATTTATCATCTCCACCTACATTTTTAGTTGGGGAGATATGGATGGAAGTTTTTGCACAAGTTTATGTGAGGATTGATGAGACTCTAGCTAATATCAGAATTTAGCTTCATATATATGTTTCAAATGTCATCAATAATATTTAAGGTCAAATTTATCATTATTTTTTAACACAACATGGTGTTTTTTCATAATGTTCTACATTATGATTTTGGATTGGACTTGTGATCCATTTTTATATATCTTATACACTTGACTATGTGTCAAATTTGGTTTCATCTATCTATTTTACAGGGATCATTATATTATGTTTTATGTGTTTTATATGATCTAATTTACTTTCCTCTTTATTATTTCTTCTTATCTTTATTTTCATGATTTCACACTTATTTTTATGAGTTTATTTCTTTCATGGATTCTTTTTCTTTTATAATGATTGTTTTCTATCTTATCTTACTCAAAAATCAAATAATTATTATTGTGACTTAGTTATACAAACCTTGATTCCCTTAGTAATATTTCTCTACCATATGATCAATTATCAAATAATAATTCTCATTGTAATTCTATTTAATGATCTAATTTGATCTCCCATTATTCCTTTATATCCCTTTCACATACTAAGCATACATATAGTTGAAACTTGAGATTACATATTGGTTCATAGGTAAGACTAAATTTTTAGTCAATATATATTTAAATATTTAACCTCCTTTAAACTATAGACTAAATCTCATTTATGTGTATCACTTTTATCACCCATGTTGGTTATTCCAAATCTGTATGGAGGGGGAATCATAAAATACACAAAATTTTTAAAAGTCACATCATTTAAATAAAAGGCAATGATCAAAAGGCAACATATAAATCTAAATGTTTAATCACATGAAAATATGTGATTCATAACACATATCCTATTTCTAATCAAAGATCAAAATCTATAGTTGGCCTCATGATAGAGTTAAGGACAATTGGGGTGTGTTAGGCTAATAGATTAGGATATGAGAATTAAAAAATATATATAAGTTCTACCCACTTTATGACACATGTAAATAATATATTTATTAGATTTATGGATCTATAAGAGGTCCTAAGGAATGGGGAACATGTTGTGGGAAGGTATGCCCATTTTCATTTTCTTGTTCATAAAACTAGCATGAGCTGATCTTAGTATGTCACCTATTCTCCTATACATCTTTGAACTTATTACGAGGATGTATCCTTTGTACTTTGATGATTATTAGACTCTTAGTGTATTTATTTTGTACCTACTATGCCTCATGTTTCCTAAGATCTTCTCATAGATGCTTATCTCATGATTTTTAAATTCCTTATTTAATTTTAACATTCTAAATATTTCCCCTTGATAAATACTATTTTATTAACTGATCATTCATCATCAGGTTTCCCACTATGAGTTGTAGTGTAAGTCCATGGATAAGACCATGATATTTTCATAAATTAACACAACAAAACATTTACTTATTAAAATTCACCTCATTGGTGTTGCCATTGTGATTTTTGGTGTAAGACCATGGATAGGACTAGGCCCTCCTCATAAATTATCACATTACAGATATATTTTTAATTCCTATAGTTGTTTTCACCTCATTGGTGTTATCTTTGTGAGTTATAGTTTAAGACCATGGATAGGACAGGCCCTCCTCACAAAATATTTTAATACTTAGTTCATACTATCACTAAGTCAAAATTAAATTACATGATTCAAAATTTATATAAATTATGTTCAATTATGAGTTACACATCATTAACATACTTCCCAACTTAATTTAGTATGTTTTATGTTGACTTCATAATTCCACCTTCATCTTCTTATTTTTTTATTGCATGCCTGTTTACAAACATTTTATTAAATTTCTCATACTTCTCATCTTGAATTAGTGTTATTAATTTGATTTCCACATACATATTGCTTTTATTTTCATACTTCTCATCTCAATTTAGTATAATTGATTAACTTTACTTTTTATTTGTTTTTATACCATCGATTTTCATGTGCTCTCCACTTTATTATTTTCATACTTATAAACATGATATAGTATGAATTTTTATTTTTTTCAATTTGGTACAAATCTTTTGCATGGTTTGAAAACATTTGTTATTATTTTTATCACTTTGGTTTATTATATTTATTCATCTTTTATTTTTACACATTTCCTATTGTTATATACTATGTATTACATTTGCTTTGATTAATTATATTTTCCCAAATCATTTTTTCCCTTATAATTTTTACCATGCATGTGTTTCACATAATGATAGGAAATATAACATACATCATATATTTCCCATAACATATACAACAAAATCAAAATACATGTGCTAGAAAGGAAATTTATCTATTCATCCACATCCAAATCCAAGTACAACTCATAAGACCAATGACCTATCAAATATACACACACACACACACACACACACACACACACACACACACACACACACACACACACATATATATATATATATATATATATCTACATATATACATATATATATATATATATATATATATACATATACATATATAAATACATATATATATATATATGTATGTATGTATGTATGTATGTATAATGTGTTTTATATAATACAAGTAAAAAATACAAATAGCTATAACTCTAAGGTTATGATCCATCATGTCTATCATGTGGCCTAACCACGTTACCTATAAATGATTATGACTAACCCTTATGAATGGTGCACCATAAAAAGGTAGTCCATGATCTCAAGACAACATCATTTCCTTATAGGTTGGTCACTTGAGCTTGTACTTGTCTAAGCTAGATCATAATCTCCATGTGCATGGCTCAATCCTATGCTAAGTCCTACCAATATTGAGCCTCTATAGCTCCTACCCCTATTGGTGGATAAAACTCATTACCTCATACTTGTAGTTGTCATGTAGCCTCTCCTACAAGCTTAAACCATCTAGGATGATCTGGGGTTGATGGAACCATAAGATCATCCAAAGTGGTAGGGTCCTATGATGATAGTGCCCCATATAAAATGTCATGATGTGTATCCATAATAATGGCTCCCCATCTAATGTCATCTACATTAGGATCTACAAAAATAGAACCTGAATATGCATTAGATCACATGTATATATATATATATATATATATATATATATATATATATATATATATATATATATATATATATATATATATATATATATCTAAAATCATTTATCTATCATAATCAACAATGTAACTAGTGTTTTATATAAAAAATATAAATAAAATTAAAACAATTCTCACCATTATAAGTATTTATAACCATGGTTAAATTATATGCTCACCCACTGAGCATAGCCTCTATCAACTACCTATGTACCAATGTAAAACTAAGAGTCACCACCTGATCCCATCATGGTCCTCTCTATAAACCATTTATGTCTTGAAACTATTATAGGATCCCCTTGCTTGAGAGATAACAAATTTATCTCCTTACATCAATGGTTTCTTTATCTCTAGTGACCTCATGGTGGCCTTTACCACCTCCTCTATGGTCCCTGATATGTTCCCTCCTCCCCTACATACACATCCATGATGTCATTTCCTCTAGGCCTCACTACCTCTTATTTTCATGTCTAACCAACCCATGATCTATCTCTTTGAGCCATAATTATTGGTATATTAATAGGTATCCTTATGCCTCCTCTCCCTCTTGACTCTACAACATGTCATGCCTAATAAGTAGGCACTAGTAGAGGGTTAAATTGATGAGGAAGTCATAAATATCTAGGTATATGACCCACTAGATGGGGATCCACCCCCAAAGTATAGTAGCCCATGATCTTCACATGTGTTAAACCTATAGCAATGGTAGCCCAAATCAGCCATATGGAAGCTATGTCAGTGTATGGATGCCATATTATTTTACCTCATGTGATAGTAGGAAATACTAAAACATGTGGTGTGACCCACACTACATGGTCCTACCTCCTCATAATGACCTAAGGTAACCTATCATTTATTACATGAGGTAACCCAGTTGATTGATACATAGGTAATATCTCATATGTCCATGTGTTCAATAGAATAACAAGTCCCATCATCTTCTATCCCCAATACAACATCCCATACATGTCATGTTTGAGCCAAACTTGAATGAAAAAAATTAAGATCATATAACCTTCCTTGATCTAAAATTTATTGGCATAAGGATATCACATATAACGGTACCTTTCCACCTAACTTGTGATATAAAACTCATGCTATCACAAGCCCTATCATATAATTTTAGATATCCATAATGGACATGAGATAAAAATATAAAAAAATCATTCCTAACCCATGATAAATTCTATATAATACTCTATCTCATTGACCTAAGACTCATATATCTTCCTCTAACTATAGTTTATCACAAACTAATGACATGTCATATATAAGAAGTCCAAGTAATGCATGGACATACTCTAAGTTGGTTACCACCTCTATGGTATCCCCCTCAACATCCCATCATAAACTATTGGTCAATCATTTCCATGCCCCTAGGAACATAAAAAACATATCAACACTTAGATGGAACCATCTCATCTCCATAATACCTATAAAACCCAAAGCATCCAGTCAAACTCTATCCACGTCTGACAACCACTTCAATAAATTTTGTAGCCAAGACACATCCACTAGGTTCCAAAATCTCTAACATATTTTATAAATATCAAACAATAGAATATTTATTATAACTTGATGTCATTATACTTAAAATCATTGTTAAATATTCTCAAAATAAATTTTCAAATTAACTACCACATTAGCTTGATTGATTTAATTTTCTTCTTTTCCCCCTTTTCATACATAATCAAGCTACTTAATACTAAATCAACCATATCATAGTATTTACATACTACATTGACCCACTAGTATGTACTATGCATTTTTATTTTTGATGCTAATGAACTATTTGATACTAAATTGACCCTTTTATAGATTTAGAATACTATATCAACCCTCTCATATGTAGTTGGCTTCAATTAACAAATTATATTTCCTACAATACAAATGACATCATATAGAGGGTACTATCTTGGCCATATTATTATTTTAAACTATATCAACAAATGGATATGTAATCAAACATCTTCAATGATACTATATCAACCCACTTTTATGTAGTTGACCCCTATTTTTCTCTTGACTTATAGACTGAGTCAATAGAGACAACTATGTTCTTAGTTTGTGGTGACTTAGATGTCAAGATGAATTTATATTAATAAAAAAAGATTATTTAATGAAAATATCAAAAAAGAAGATAAGGTTTTGATAGGATATTATGAAAATGATAATCAAAGTGGTACACACACCTAAAACCCCAACTCCAAGAGGCCTAACATGGAAATGAGCCCTTTGGACCAAACATCATCCTATATTCTTATTCATAATAGAAATTAACAATAATATATTAGAAAAATAAATATATATATATAGGATAATAAGTGTGTTCAAATGGAAATGAAACTAATCTATTAATCAACCCAACTTAGAGAAGATAAATCCTACTTACATTACTAATTGTTAATACAATAGATATCTAGGTTCATGACTAAGATGGATCCGTTAAACCTAAAACAATGATCTCTTACCATAGTAACATCACTAGAGATGGTTCCAAAGCATTTATTCAATCAACACCATGTAATAAACCTATTTAGGTCCTATATTTTCATAGTCACTAAGTAAATGTAAAGCAAAGCAAAATCTAATCAAGTGTTCACCAAAGCTTGTGACACAAAGTGGGGATAAGAAACATAAAAATTAAACATGCATAAAATATCTATACTCACATTAATGTATATTAAATTCTATTCCATTTTAGAGAAGTAAAAATGCTAATCTATCTAATCTTACATACAAGGAACAAAGTTAGGAATAATTACCTTTGAAGAAGAACTCATTGAGCCTCAATCTCTCCCTTGGCCAAGGTGATTTGCAAGAGGTTGTTATTTATGTTGAAGAAGCTAAGTATGGACAATGGAATAAGGTTTAAATAGAGACCTCTTAGTGGATCCCAATTTTTCCCAGGACAATATTCTTAACTCCAAAATAAATTTTGAAATTCTAAGCTATTTTCCTCAAGTATAATGGAAGATAAGCAGATGTACAATATAATATTCTTCTTCTTCTCTTATCTTATAAATGATGAAATTAACATGTATATATAGTTAGAACTAAACTTCAAACTTTGAAAACTGTTATCTAATAGGGTTGGCCCAATCCACTCTATATTGTTATTGATAAAAAAAAGTTACATCTTGGTCTAGGTTTGCTAGGGGATGACCTAGAACCTAAATAGGTTTTATCAATTTTAGTACAAGATCGATGGCATTGACAGTGTAACATAAATTGTTAAAAATGGTTTTAATATTAGGAAATATCTAATAAACATGGTAAAATCTTGGAGATAAGACTTAGGTAAGTGTCTAGGATATTTTTATATTGATAACAAGTGGTGGTATAGGGGAAAACAATCCTGAGAAGCAACAGTGGTCTGCCCACCCCTTTCTCATTGTACCATTTAAGAGATAAAACATCAGTAATTGGTAAAGTTTTAAAATATTATGTATACATATTCCCCACTTTAAATTCATCACATGTCACATCGGTGTAACATGGGATGGTGCTTTGAGAAAATAGCATGGGAACACATAATGCTAAAGCTCAATAAATAACAGTAAGAGAAAAATATGTTGGATTATTTTTAATTATCCAAAGATAGTATAATTAATATTTAGATATTTTTTACTTTATTTTAAATAATTTTTGGTTCACAAGAAAAGTTTGTTGTATCGTGTAACCCGTAACCACCTATGAAAATCCTATAAAGCTTTTCACATGTTTTGTAAATAAATCTTAAATGAATACATTATTATATTTCATTAAATTATTTACCTACAATGTAATTTGTTCATTATTACCTCCTATTCTTGGAGCCATTAGTGGTATTAGAGCATGTTTTTGAAGCATGGTGAATTTAGGGTGAAAAACAAGTGGGTTTAAAGATTCATTCATGTGGAATTGCAAAAATGGTATGCTTATCAAATGTCTAAAGTCAAAACTTTGAAAAATAATTAAAATATTTAATTTTTTAAATAGTTTTATAGTAAATTTGAAAGAAATAGGTCTATTTATTGCTATTGTATGGCCTTTTGAACCTATAAGTCTCTATGAAATGAGAAAAAAGGATCCAAACCTCATTTAATCATTATGCTAAGTTTTTGGTATATTTCTAAGCCTCTGAAGATCATTTGTCAATTCAAAAAACATCTGTGAGGTTTTTCAATGTCCATATTTGAGTTGTACATCCCATATCTACATTTGTATAGCCTTTCCAATCTGTATATTTCTTATGTTTGAATAAAATGGTTTTTTCCTTCCTAAAATTTTATCTGCTCAGTTATTGATTTATTCTTGAGTTCCTAAAGACCTTTTTTAATCATAAATGCATTTGGGAGGAGAATCAAGATGATAAATTGAGTTGTATAGTCCAAAATTACTATTTTATAGCATCCATAACATCCTTCTTCATCAAAAATTAGTTTTACACAACCAAATCCTCTCCTATCATTCTCAAACATTGACAAATAGTGAAAGTTTCAAACTTGTATGACCTTGTAAGGTCTAGAAGGAGTTGTTGAAGGTTTTAAAATTCATTAGATCAGCCATGGAATTGGAAACCTTTTGTAAGATGCTGAAACATTGAGGAAAGTAAAATTTTTTGATTTTGCAAAGTGTTCATATAATTTGTTAAATATTAGGGTTTGACTGGGCCCTACCTAAAGCTTCAAATATTTGACATTTACTTGGAGAAATTATTTTCATGAAAAAAATTAAAAATTACTCATTCAATTAATATTTTTTAAATTATCATAGAGCAAAAAGCAAGTTTATATAGCAATTTCTATCTTTTTAAACTTGTAAATGTTCATAAAGCACTTCAAAAGCCCAATTTTGTGAAGTAATTTGAAAGGGGGAGGTCAAGGGTTCAAATATCTATTTTTGGAGGAATATTCTCTTTTGAGAATCTTTTTTTATTCATACTAAGACATACGGGTGTATGTCCTAATTCTTGTGACACTAGTTGTACATCTTTTCATCTACGAAGGTGGTTGTGTGACCAGGCAATATTCATGGTTTTTAACATTTAAGATACATTGGAATGATCAAATTTATATTTTATAACTTTCTTCTATGATTTTTTACAAGAAATGTATTTTAAATGATGTATCAAGGTGCATTTTTGGTCAAAACTAACACCTTCAAAATGCAAGTCCATCACAAGTCCTAGGATCATTTGTAAAATGGAAGATATTTCGAAGTTAAAGGCAAAACCTCAATAACATTCCTTACTCTTCATTTTTTATACATCATGGCTAAAATTTTGAGCCTCATTTCTAAAACTAGATGCATAACTCATAAAAATTATAAGGAATGAGCAATGAACATGGAAAACACATTAGTTTTCAATGACTTATGGGAAGTAGTTGAAAAGCAACCAACATTACCCACTAAAGCCACAAAACTTCTAGAATTTCATAAATGTGACAAGCATGCCCTTGATTTATTGAAATCAACTTGTAGTACTCAAGTTATAATTTACATAAAAACCATCAAATCTAAATCTTGGAAAGCATGGAAAGATCTAAAATACTTGTATGATAAACAACTTACTTATAATAAAATTGGCCTTCTTATGCAGTTACTCAACACTAAAATCTGTGATGATGAAGATGTTTTAGAATATGTGTCATGCATTAAGAATTTGACATAAGAATATGATAATACTAGTGAGAAAATTGATGATGAAATTCTCATTTATATTATTTTGAATGGTCTTAACCCTAGCTACATGAATTTTTTAGAGATGTTACAACTTAGTGATAAGCTTAACAAATGTAATTTTGATTCCACTTATGAGTTGCTCACTCAACATGAGCAACAATTTACAAATATGAAATCTACTAAGGCACACTATTCCAAAACATAAAATCCATTGTATGATCCCAATAGAAGACATAAAGAGAAATGAGACACTCTCAAAGTCACACTTCCAAGTATAAGCATCATTCTATTTCTTTGAGACATAAGCATCATTCTGGGCATAGGGATCACTCAGGGTTTCCTAAGCATAGACATCATTCTGGATCTCCAAAGTATGAGAATCACCACAAAAATTTACATGGACACAAGTACAAGCATATGCATTCTTCTTCATGTGGCTATTCTTCTTCTAGTTCTAGTAGATGTGAGATAATTTGAAATAATTATACTGGCATAGGCCATCTCTCTATAGAATTCCCCTCTAGATGGAGGTCCTCTCATCATTGACAAAAGGTATAAGCAAACATTGATAGTCACTCCAGTCACTCTGGTCATTCTTCTAGTTCCTCTTTTAGATATTCTTATGCATATTCTTCTAATGGATGGGATGACTATGAAGTTACTTTATCCATAGTTGATGACTATATATTTTGAGATGGTGAGACACCCATCTTGTACAAGTTGTTAGCTCAATATTGGGATTTGATTTAGTAGAACTTTTTGGCTTGTCTACTTTTATTTCATAGATGTAGTGTTTCTATGATATTTGATGTGGAGCATTTCAGTGGTCTATACTTAGTTTATTTGATGCATGGCTTCTCACCTCTCACCTGATAGGTAGAGAAGATATTGCATATTGCCTTTTGATTAGTCATTAGTGATTTTCAATATGATTCAACATTGTGTTGATAGCATTGTTAGTGCTAAGCAAAGGCCTATGAGAGATTTGGTGATTAATGGTCATTAGTTTGAGATGTACCATATATAGTACAGGTGGAAGTCACTTGTTAGATGGATTTTTGTTGAATATTAATGTAGTTAGATAGAAAATGTTCATTTTCTACTGTACTAATGGGATTATCAGGATGTGAATCAGTCTAAGATGCATAGTGTACCAATTCTAGTTATGGCAGAGTCTACTTAGATGACTCATAGTTCTTTGCTTCAGTCTTTCTATACCCCTTTATATCAAGGGGGAGTTTATTAGATTATTTTTATGATCCAAAGTTAGTATAGTTAATATTTAGTTAGTTTTTACTTTGTTTTAAATAATTATTGGTTCATAGGAAAAGTTGGTTGTATCTTGTAACCTGTAACCACCTATGAAAAGCCTATAAATGTTTTCACATGTTTTGTAAATAAATCTTGAATAAATACATTATAATATTTCATTAAATTATTTACTTGTAATGTAATTTTTTTATTATTACCTCCTGTTACTAGAGCCATAAAAATAATATAAATGAAAGGATAGAATTTAAAAATACATACCTTTATTTGCCTTAGTGTTGTAGATAAGGAATAAGATGAAATAAAAGTGAAGGTGTCTAATGTAGGGAACATTAAGTGAACCTATATAAATTAGGGGAAAAAAGTGAAAATTTTGAATTTTGTGCAAAATATACATGTAATAAGTGAAAATATTATTTACAATGTTTGTATTCTATAATATATTATAGTTAGAAAATAGAGCTAGTAGAAACAAAGATATGATTGAAAAATAGAATCTGGTTGTAAATATTTGATAGTTAAATAATTTTGAATAGTAAATATAAATAAGGTGAAAAATAATTCATTTTTTATTTTTACTATTCTTATGAAATAGAGCTCTGAGAGACCCAATTTGTTACTAGAGATCCATCATGGTGAGGGGATGATAACTAAGATAGGAAGGATGCCTGGCAGTCACAACATAGGTAAGTAATCAATAATGTCAATTTTTAGAGTAATTTTATTTGAAATTGAGCTAGATACAAAAAATTGATTGGTAGGAAAAATATAGGAACCAACACACCTTGGGAAATTTTTAGTCAGACTACATGTAGAATGAGATGTTGGGTAGGAAGAAGTTGGACCAATAAATGCCTAAGGCATTTATGGTAAATGGTTAAAAAGTCACTGCTATAAAATAAAAGAGTTGAACTAGTCAACATAGTTTGTTAGGTGAGTAGAAGATAGGGGACACCTACATAAAAGTGGGTAAACATAGTAATCTATAGGTGGTCAAATTCATATTAATGGGATGAGATAGTTTTCAAGGAAGAAATGTCTGACTACATACCAAATGAATGATTTAGTTAGTAGAAGAGGGTTAATATAGTCTATAAAATATGGCCACCTAGGTACTATAAGGCTAATTTAGTATGTGAGATCTAAGAAGGGGCCAATTTAGTATAACATAGGCTAATTTACTTGGAAATTATAAGGGTTGATTTAGTATAATAAGATTGGTACATGGCTTATTTCATATCAAATGGGTCGATTGTGCTGGAAAATTAGAAAACATGGAAAACTAAATCAAACAAGTTGATTAAGTAGTTAATTATAAAAATGTATTTTAATCATTTATGACATGAATATCTAATACATCCATTATTGTTTGATATTTTATAAAGACATCAAAGATATCCCTTGATAGATGAATCATGGCTACAATATTTAATGGATCATTTGAATTACATGGATAGAGCTCAATTGGTCACTATGGGTTTCAGGGGTATCATGGAAATGAGACAGATCCCATTGAGTACTAATGATGTTTTAATTTTCATAGGAGGATGGGAATGATTGACCAACACTTTTTAATGGGAGGTGGATGGTGCTAGTAAATGTTCCTATAATTACACTATAACATGCTAATTATAGGGATAACTTGCACAAAAGCGAATATAAAAAGGTGCCAAAGAGATAGAAATCATATATACCATTTATGACATCTTGAAATAGATTAAAGAACATGATGAATCATATATAATATAATAGAACCATAACTAATATTGAATTAGATTATAGAATAAATCAAAATAGAGTAATTAATTATGCATACACCATAAAATAAAATAAGGGAAAACCATAACAAGATAATTTTTATTAATCTCTATCAACACATTGAACCATATTATATTCTTCCAAATTAATATTTATATCATTTTACAATTCTATTGTCTCTTCACCTTCTAATCTTTTGAGATATAACATGAAAAACCCTTCATATTCTCCAATTATCTAATTAGAATTAAAAGGCCAAATACATACAAAACTATATAAAATACAAAATCAAATAATTCACACATGTGTATATATCATATACTTCATGATTTTAGAAAGATCCAATATTCATCCAACACTTTATTGGAATTAATTATTTATCTCATCTTGAGACAAATTTGTAAGATGTTCTAAACCAAGCTAAAATGATAAGTCATAAATAAAAGTCACAATAATTGTTTCATGTACCATTTACCAGTTTTCACCCTTTTTACACTCCTCAGTTGCCATTTGAATTTTTAAAATAAGTAGTGTTGACCAAATTTCACTTTTTGGTCAAATTGGGGCACCCCTAGGATATTTTTTTATTTTAAATGTTTGAAGGGGTCCTAATATATTGTCATAAGAAATATTACTTGTCATCTGATGTCATTTGAGGTCATATTAGCTTTGATATTAGTTACATATTAACCAAATTTGACCCCAATTAAAATTTGGGTCAACCCATACTATTTTTAAATTTTAAAGAAATTTTTGTCTTATGGGGTCTCCTATTGTCCATATGTCTCACTTACCCTTCCCCTAGTCTCTGTTGAAGCTCACCTCTCTTGTACTGACCCATTCAACCAAAGTAAACATTGGTCAATCATGATAAAACTTATTCAAAGTCTCAATTTATTTTTAAAATGTCTTAAAATTGTCTTTGATAGGTTTCAAGGTGTTTTCAAGCCATAAATTGGCCAGTTTCCAAGTCTCATGTGAAAAAAGGGTCATTTGGCCACCTTTTTAGCTCAAATAAATGAATTTTGAGGACTTTCAAGTTGAAATATTTGTCACCAAGGTGGATGAGAATTTTGAGAAGGTTTAATGATGTTAGGATGAGTTAGGTGGTAGTTATAAATCACATATATATGCAAGAAATGATAGTTTTCCCTTGAAAATAGTCCCATTGGTAGCACTTGTATGGACTTCTCAAGTGCACTTGCAGTTAAAAACATGGTGATATGACTCTTCACCTCAAAAAAAAGTCATTTTAATGTTTTTATTTTATATATTTCATAAAAAAATCCATTCCTAACTCATGTTCCTTCATTTTCACTTGGCAAGCTAGGGAAGAACAAGTTCAAACACTTGTTATGGGCCATACAAGTGGAGTCAAGAAAAATTATTCTATAGGTGAATATTAATATAAGTGAATAAAATACATAATAATAAATCTTATATTGGTGTCTCTTTATTCATGAACAATCACATACACCTCAAATACCTTTTTATAAACTTGCATTCGAGAGGGGTATGGTCATGTATCTGTTTCTTATTTTTAGGAATACATGGAGCTAAGTGAGTTTGATAAAATGTTTTAAAGTGAGAATAGGCCATATAAAATGGTTTTTCCATCATAAAACACTTAATCTCTTGATGCCTTTAATGTTTATTTTTTAAGTATGCTTATTTCTTAAAGTTTGCAGTCATGGGTGCAGAACCTATGTTTTCTCAACATGGAAGGAGATCCATGGTGATATTAATGTACTTGGATTCATGTTTTAAAATTTATTTAATTTAATTACCTTATGAAATATCTAATTATAAATCCCTTCAAGGCAAATTTTCCACATCTTTCTTGTTCACTACCACATCAGTTTACAGTCATCTTATACAGGGGTTCAAAGAGGTTGTGCAAAGTTGTGAATCATGAAGAACATGATGTAATTCATATTTAATTCTTATCATAACCAAATTTTCATATATTTCATGTCATGAGGGCTAATATTTTATGAAATTTGGATTTGTTCCTTCAAAAATATGAATTGACTATATTGGTTCCCTTGTCCTTGAAAGTTATAGATAGAGATCCTTGAGATTTTATGAAAAAATATTTACCATAATATAAGGAGTTTAAAACACCATTGATTATTTTGTATTGTATTACTATCCACCTATAACAACCCTAAAAATTTTGAGGGGCAAAGGGTAAGTGAAAGATGAAGTTTGAAACCCTCAAAGTTGTCAAAAAATAATTGAAAAAATGTAGTGAAGTCTACAGGGTATGGATGAAAAAGTGACTTTGCTCTTCAATTTAATGATCCTAAGCTATGACATCAAGGGATATAAATCCAAAATAGTTAAAATAGTAATTATAAGCTAATATTATAGATACAAGGTGTATTTTGACGTTTTGATCACTAATGTACCCTCCCTTGTCCGTATAACAAGCCTAAGACAAGCACCTACAACCAACACCTTAGACAGTGGCCTAATTTGACATATACATGGTATTTTAAAGGTTTATAAGTGATAAGTTTGGTTAAAATCAAAATTTATCCAAAAATCTTGATCACATAAAAATCAAGGGGAGACACTCTATATATACACCTACAGGCAACCTATAACTCATTAAACACAATCAAAGAGTATATTGGCAGTGAGGTGGAAGTTTAAACTCATATGGAGATTTATAATTGGACACAAGTTTAAATTAATGTTAATGGTGACCTTAAGGATCTCATATAAAACCTAAAGTCACCTAATACAAGTGTGGATAAAGCTAGATTAACCTATAGGCCTATGACTCAATACCTACAATAGTACTAATAAGACAATGGGTAGTTTTAGGTCAAAGAGGATAGATGAAGCTTGTTAATATGAAAATTTAAGATAAAAGAAATTAAAATTAGTTAAAAATTATTGGATGAGACTTTTGAAACATTCACCCTAATGCTAAGATCATAAGAATGCACCTACAGGCATGACAAATCGTCTCAGTCCAATCAAGATAGAGCATCCTAGTTGAGGACCTAAACATGAAGTAATGTAAGTTTTAAGGATTATAAATAAATTAAAATAATTAATAAGGTATTATTACCTAATTATCATGGATAAAAATTAAATACACATCAAAACTAAATGCTAGACATTCTAAATATGGACTTGTAGGCCTATCTCAGTCCACACAAGCAGTGGCCTAATCTTGGGATGAGTGATGCATTGATGAAATGGAGTGATTTTATCCTTGAAACATATATAAATACCACTCATATTATATTTTTAAAATTAATATAAGGTTTATATTGTGTCCTTAAAGTGTAAAAATAATCTTAGATAGCCTACAGAAAAGCCTAAACAGGGATCCGCTTATGGGTAGCCAAGACTTAGTCTAAGTTTCAAAAGTCATGAAAGGTGTTTGAGGGGATAATAGAATAAAAATGGTTTTAATATGTTATTTAAGGATTAATTATCCATAAGTACCATGAAAAATCTCAAACCAATCTATAAAATTTCCAAAGTACAACCTACACTCTGCCCACATTCACAGGTTGCTTGGTTCATAAAACCTACCTAGCAAATTTGAGGAGTTTGGTGGTCTAATGGAGGATTTAGAATATAATTTTTTTTATATATTACCATTAATATTACAATAATATTATTTAATTATAAATTTTCTAAGGCTAATAGTTAAAACTCTCTCTATTTTATCCTAGAGTAGGGGCAATATTCTCATGCATAAGGATGACAGTTTTGGGGAAAATGGTGAAATTGATGGGCCAAAGGTAAATATAACCATAAATTATACATGTAAATCTGTAACACAGCCATATATAGATAAAAAAAAAACGTTTACATTATTCTTGGATTAAAATAGGGTACCCTATACTACAAAGGTTGAAGTCACCATGGCAAGGAATGGTAAGTAAAGGGCTTGGTAAGGATGGTCATTTTCATTTTTGACCTTAGTTAAGATTAATAAGTGATTTGATAATTATTATGGGATTATTTTATAAGTTTTAAATCATTAAAAAAGGAAAATAAATCTACTAGAGCCTCAATTTTGGCCAAGGGTGCATACAAACCTATTGACAAAGTATAGACCTAGTTATTAAATAAGGGTCATCTTCATTTCTAGATATTAGGAAGCCATAAAAATAATTGAGGAATATTTTTTAGATGTATAAAAATGTGTTTAAACTAATTATTTTCAATAAAATCCAATAATAATCTAATTCTTGGCTTAAAATCTCCCAAACCCTCATAGAATGCACAAAATGGCTCGAATGGTCATCTTGGGATGCTCACACCTTTCATGAAAATTTTCATGGTAATTTGAGAAATTAAAGGAGTTTGAATGGGGTCCTTGAAAAGACACAATATCATTTTATCATAGTTATATTGTGTATCCTTTATGAACAAAGGCTAAGAGGGTAATGACCTCAAAACCCTTGCCAACCTTGTTTTAGGACTTGATGGTGGAAATCAAGCCAAAAGTGCATCTAACTAGATGAATTTGACCATGAGTTCTGAAGAGAATTTGTTTCCAACTCTATGAGGATCAAACTAATGAAATCAAATTGTACTAAATCCATATAAGTGATGTAATAAATATATTTTATTGGCATTTTATTATTTTTTACAAGTCTTAAAGATGATCAATGGATGCCAATCACTTATGAGGATAGCTTGGGATTTGAATTAAATCTCCATGCCAGTTTTACATATTAGGAATGATCACAAGTTTCCCTATTAAGCCTCTCATTTTATCTAGTCTAAAGTGGCATCTAAAATGGCATAGCGAACATAGTGGAAACATAAGTTGGGAGGCTTTTTAAGATGTTTCTAATGAAGCCAAGCATATGAGGTGACCTAAAATGTGTCACAAGACCCCTAGTATAGATAAATTAGTAAGGATTCAAAGATTCTAGTACTAAGTATCAAGGAATGCCTATTGGAGAGTGATCTTGATGATAGGTGATAATTCAGCTTGTGTTAAAAAATGTCATGATAAAAAAAACTCCTAATTTAGGTGAAGGCTTCTTTTTAACTCCCTCTCCTCATCAAAAATGGGACACTTGTCCTAAATTTTTTTAGAATGCTTAATAAAATCCCATAATGAAGGCAATTTTATAGGAGAGAATGATTGACAAGATTTTCTATGCCACACTTGGATATGAGGCTAATTTGGGGTGAAATAATGTGTAAATCAGTTTCATGACTCTTTTTAAACTTCATCCACATGTATTGTAATTTATTTTCACCTTTGGAAACTTATCCTTTTCAAATTCTCTCTTCTCTGTCTCCTTCCAAATTCCATAAATGTAAGCTATTTTGGCTATTATAGAGAGACCATAGTTGGTATGGAATATCCCTACTAATATGACATACACTTTGTCTTTGAACATTGAATACAAGTCTAACTATGAGTTATGAACATTTTGTCCAAGTGTGTAAGTGATGTAGAGTGGAGATAAGTGATAGTATCATCCTTACTCCCTTTATCCTTCATGTTTAAGCACGAGCTCTAATTTTAATAGGTCATGTGAAGTGTGTTGAATGTACTAGGCTCTTCTTCAAGTATGAAATTGTCTCTATGGTGTGAAATCTTCCCCTAGATCAAGTATCTTGTTAATTATCCAAAATATGCTACCTTCACATTAAAACACTATGTTAGGATCTTTAAATTCATATAATTGGTCTTGGAAAGCATTTTTTCTTAGTAAAACTTTGATAGTCTATGGGATATGTCTTGGTGGATCACCTCTTTAGTGTAGTTTCCATTTTATGCAAGATTCTAACTCTTTTCATAAAAAAAACATTAGATTAGGTTATAGACATTCAAAGAAGATTTTAGGGAGCTAGCCCTTATAATATAGAGATTCATCTCTCCTTAAAGTTCTCACAACTTCAGATATGATTCAATGTTGCATCAAATTTCAAGAGCTTGATAGAGTATCCTAGGGTGCACAATTTGATGACAAAATTACACTAGTCAATTTATCCATTAAGTTTCACTTTATGTGCCTTTAAGAGTTATTAATGAAAATGGAACATTTCACAAGGTGCTTAGGTGTCTTAATTATATGTAAAACATCAAGAGGTTAGTAGGAGTGTCAAAGATGTTAGTCACATCAAAAGGTTGTAGGTTCTCTAGCTGAAACTTCAAAAATGATTTAAAAAAGATTAAAAATGGAACTTTTACAACACATAGGGAAGTGTAACATGTGTGTAGGATTGTATGGGGTCTCCTCATATTTATAAAACTCATATCCATGTTTTTTTTATCTTGAAATGTCATTTTGAAACCAAAACCATTCTACATATTTTTGGTTTTTTTGGATAGACTAAAGTGATCCTAAAGATTTTTCTCAGTATGGGAAGCAAAATTAGTTTCAAGACAAATGATTTTGGGAGATGATATTACACTAGGATACCTTCATTTTAATTTATGGATTTTTAATATTCATAAACTATACTTTTTGATCCATTGCTAACAATTTGATTGTGTTTTTTAGTGCTTAGGTGTCTTAATTCTATGTAAAACATCAAGAGATCAGTAAGAGTGTCAAAGATGTTAGTCACATCAAAAGGTTGTAGGTTATCTAGCTGAAACTTCAAAAATGATTTAAAAAAGAATAAACATGGAACTTGTACAACACATAGGGAAGTGTAACATGTGTGTAGGATTGTATGGGGTCTCCTCATATTTGTAAAACTCATATCCATGTTGTTTTTGATCTTGAAATGTCATTTTGAAACCAAAACCATTCTACATATTTTTGGTTTTTCTGGATAGACTAAAGTGACCCTCAAGATTTTTCTCAGTATGGGAAGCAAAATTAGTTTCAAGACAAATGATTTTGGGAGATGATATTACACTAGGATACCTTCATTTTAATTTATGGATTTTGAATATTGGTAAACTATGCTTTATGAACCATTAGTAACAAGTTGATTGTGTCTTTTTAATAGTTGTTTGGTGCATCATATAGGTTTTGATTCATTTATACCAAGTATGTATGAGCTAGTTAGTTGTTTTGGCTCCAGAGGATGTTTTATTCCTTTTGATATGGTATTAATTCTTATTTTAATGATTCATGATGTTCAGATACAAGGAGGTGTCACCATGTGTAGTTTTAGTTGAAGTGCTTTGGTTTGTTGAGTGTCTCTCTCTTGTAGGTGTCTCTTTAATCATCCTCTTGTACATATTGTCTTTTGTACATCCTATTACTATCTCCCATCACCACCTTGTCTTAATCTCTCCTAGTATCACCATATCCACCCATCAGTGATCATACCCCCATCACCTATATAACCAAATCACATATTATCATCCTCATCTTGTCCTACATCCACTTTATCCATAATAAATCATTTGTCTTAACCTTGCCTTCACCTAGTCATCTCACCCCCATCTAGTCTAACCTCATCCTATCTTATCCTAGTTGGCTATGAAAGAGTGTTATACCTGGGTAATTTTACCATATAATTTCATGTTTATAATTCATCATGTCCACTCTTAGATTTTTCACTAGCTTATTTCCCTTCATGGTCAACTCCTTGCATAATTTCAGTTGAAACCTCGTGTATAAGCTTTATCATCCTGAATATGAAGTGATAATGGAGGTGTAGTGTATTATACAAGACTTTATAAGTTTAATTAAGTTCATTTTATATGATAAAGGAGGTTTATTTTTGACCACATGCTCATATGCCATGCCAAATAGCCACTTGATGTATCTGTCTGTCCTTTTTCACATGTTGGCAAATGATCTTCATGTTGTGTTTGATGTTTTGAAGCTGGTTCTAATTTTAAAAGGATGGAGATCAAATGATTTAGGAGTTAAAATTTAATTTGGATAGTCTTGAGCTAGTGCATCATGTTTTTCCACATTCCATTGCTCTACTTGCATATTATCCTTAAAACACTCATTTATAAGCCCTTGATGACATCATGTTGGTGTAAGGGGAAATGGATGTGTGTCACAAATTCATTTTTTTGATTGAAGTGCATTTAGAAGTTCATAAAAGGGATATGAGTTTCTTTTACACTCATGGTTTATAGTGTTCCACACCTAATCCACTATTTTTCTTCTCAAATCAACCTTCTACAAGTGGTTGAGCATGGGTTACGATGTTATACAAAAGGGTAAAACAATGTCACACTCCCTTTTAATTTACATCACAAGAGAGCCTTGACATGCACATAGAAACATCATAGAAAGAAAAATGGAATAATTTAACCAATTTGAGGATCAAAGACTGAGTTTAGGGATGAAATCCCTAAAATCAAAAAATAGAGCTCCAAGGGGTTTTGATGGACCTTCTAAAACATGTTTTCAAGGTGTTTTGAGACATCTAGAGGGCTGGGTGAACCTTATATCCCTATTATAAGACAATAACCCTACAAATTTTGAGAAGAAAAGGAAAAGGGTAAGGTGGTTTAACAAATATTCAAAAGTGCCTCAAAACACACTAAAAACTTCATTAACATCTATAATCCTATAGATGTAAATGACCTCTTAGTCACCTCTAAGAAAAAAACATCAAACAATGATTGTGGTCAATGATATTAGCTATTATAAGGAGGTATAATGAATTTAAATTCATAAATAGATATTTGGTATAGAATCTTATTCACCTCCTAGACCATCTATAGGTACTCTTAGGCATGGGATGACACCTACAAAAGGGTCCTAGAAGGAAATGTGTCTCAATCCATAAGGAAGGGTACTATTTGAATCCTAATGAGGTATATAGGGAGTTTAGGTGAAATATATATTTTGTGACCTAAAAATGTGTCTTAAAGAGATAATTAATACCATGATAAAATGAAAAAGACCCCTATATTCACCTACAGGCAGGGTTATGGATAAAACACTCCAACATAAACAATGGCATGAGAAGGTGGATGCAAGGTGGAATTTTAAAGGTCCATAAGAAGGAAAATTATTCATTATACATGATGTGATGATCAAGGTAAATTAAAATGGTCTTTATACACTCCAATAAATCTCTAAGCAACCCTATCTTGACCTACAATAGACCCCAAAAAGTGTCTTAGTCAGACATGTAGGGGCTCAGTCTCGGTGATAAAGGGTTCACTAGTATGGTCAATGGAGCTTATATTGGTAAAAATAGTGGATAAACACCTCAATGATCATGTGATAGGTGTCATGACGTGTTGTAAAGGGGTAAATAAATCTTACATAGGGCCTTAGACCCTTGTTCTCATCTACAATAGGGTTCAAGATAGTAAGGCGAAGATGGACAATAACATATCTATGGAGGAGAAGAGGGTAATAATAACTAAAAAATGATATATGGTGGTCTAGTATGTGTCTTATAAACCCACACACCTCATAAAAATGCTCATATTCCCTCCCTACCTAACAAATGAGCAATAGTCCAAATAGGTGATTAGAAAGCACCTTTGCCTAATGAGTAAACATGAAGAATCTAAGGGAGTAAGTGTTTTGAATGGATTCTAAAGCTCCATAATCATGAGTTGAATATGGGTAATATGTTTAGGTATCCTATAATCATGGTTTTGGCTTGGAATAATGACTTATAAGTGGATTTAGGGAAAAAAAGGAAAACAAGATTTTTGGCCCCTTTTTTGGACATTTGGAGATAATTTAGCATCCTAAACATGGAATTAGACCTAAAAATTTGGTAAATATGGTAATTTGGAATTTTAAAAACTCAAAAAATACTATTTTTTCATAATGGATAAGGTAAATACCTCTCTATTTTGTCTTAGAGGTTAGCTAGTGTAGAAAAATTAGAACTTGGCAAAGTGACCAAAGGAGTGTCAAATTCGCATGGGAACTGATGTGAACCCTTGGGGACCTCAAAAAACATATGATGAGGTTTATATAATGTATTTAAGTGATAATAAGAAATATATTAGGAATTTATTCATAAAATTACCCATTTTACCCTTACACACAGTTTAAATAGGCAGGTTTTCCCCTAGGCTTAATTGGCAAGTAAAGAAAGGAGATGAAACAGGGTTCTTGAAGGACTATATGATGAATAAGTGAGTTAAAATATGGTGTTAAAATGACTAATACACCAATTAAAATATGAGACAATATTACTAATACCCAGAATTCATCAAAGTGCCTAGTAGAGCTTTTGGGTTTTGAGAAGGCCTAATGCCAAATAGTAGTCCATCTTCACTTTTTACTCTTGGTGGAATATATATAGGATTGAAGAAAAATTTTAATGTCAAAATACAGGTTTGAGATCTTATGGATTGAATATAATAGATTAGGAGAGCCATCTTTGAGATTAAAACCACTTATCCTAATAGAAAATTGGAAAAAAAGCTTGATAAGGTGACTTTTGAAGCTCACATATCCTTAGAGGATATACATGGGAAATAAATAAGTTTATAGGAGTTAAATGGGGTCAATATAAAATAATTTATATCATTGGTTTGAAACTTGGATGTCTAAATTTTATGAACAAAGCTTAAGACCTAAAACTGATCAAAAACCCTTGCAAACCCTTGATAGAGAATCAATGGGGAAAATGAGATTCAAAAGCTAATATAAGGACATATTTTGGAGAGGAAAACTATTTTATTATTAATAATACTCCCTTATTCTACTTACCACCATGATTGTTCGTATGGACTTGTACAGACAACATGCAAAATAGTGTTTTTCTCACCATTTTGTGTGTTTTGTAGGTTCTAGAGAAGATCTAAGGATGGAATAAAGTTTGGGGAAAGGATTAGGAATTTATATAACCCATATAATTCATTTAATTATTTATAAAAATTTATAAGTGTTAAAAAAATTGTCTTACTTTTAGCCAGTCAAAATTGGCACAGTGAACACAAGGGTGAGAAGGGTGAAAACTCTAGGTATGGGCCTTTTTCAGGTGTACCTAAGTATTATAAGGCCATGGATAGTATTTTAATGTTTAATTAACTCCATATCATGTATTTTCATGGAAAATTGAAGACAATTATTTGGCTAAGTGTGAGAGGTGACTAAAATAAGGAGTATTTTAGACTACAAATAGTCATTGCTTCATTAAAAGAGTTTCCAAATGAGTAAGAATGCAACCAATGCATGTAATTTCATGAATGAATTCATTAAATATTATTCCCATCATTATACCTATACCTAGTCAATGGTGGGATGTTCAAACATTTCCAAATGATGAAGGTAATTTTTTGAGCTAGGATAATGAATTTTGTGACACTTTTCATAGGTTTCATGACTTGTATGGATAATTAGATCTCTTGAAATTGCATGGTTCACATCATGCCTCTTTATTATTCAAAATTTAACCCCTTTTTTGAGATTTACACATGTCCAAGTGACCTTTGGACTTCTTTTTCCTTGTTTCTCTATCAAAGGCTATAAATATTGACTCTTTTACCTCTTTTGAGGAGCTTCCATTGGTTAATGGGGAAACTATAGAAAAATTTATACTTGAATGAATTTTGAAGAAATAAAAAATTTATTTTAGCTACTCACATATTTTTCAATTGAGTTTTAATGCAATATTATTGGTCTTATCTAGTAGAAGATTATCTTTTCTTACAATTTATCCTTGATTATTTACCAAATGTGCAGAAGAGAAATTGTTATAGTTATTTGTTAGTGTTATTTTATAAGTGTATCAGTGTCTTAGAAGTGGTTCATGATTTTACCCTAAAATTTAATCATTCATTACCCTCTTAAACATCAAAATTCCTTTTTAACCTAACTTATGAAACATAGATGTGACAATGCAACTTGAATTATGAGTTTTGTGTAAAAGAAGTCTTGTTTGGCTCTATGTGATAAAATTTCAATCAATGGGAGGTAATAAAATATTGGTGAATGACATTTTTTATATTTCTTAGTTTTTTTTTACCCTTTTCATCCAAATTTTATAGGTAAGAAAGTGTTTTCAAATATTTCATCAAGGGAACTAGTCCTTCTAGAGATTCATCTCAAAAAAATTATCACCCATATCAAGAGAGATGTTTCCATTATACCACTTGCATGAGGAGATCTAGGCATCTCCTCAATGGTTCAAATGCAAGTGAAAATATTTTTTGTCACACCTGGTGGGACTCTAAGTCCTAAAAGATTTTCCAAGATTGGAGTTAGTCTTATCATAGTTATAGATATATGAATATCTAAATTTAGTACTTGGTGACTCCACTAAAGTTTTTAACTCTTTGATTTCTGATTAGTTCCTAATTTCCATGCCAAAGGTGACCACTAGGTCTAATTCTAAAGGTATACCTTTTGAGTTTGTGTAATTGCCTTTATATTTTTCTAGAAGGTTTCGATTTGTTAACACCCATCCTTATTCAAGAGATTCGGTGTTTAATAAGTCCAAGTTTTTGTTTAGTTCAATACCTAATACTCAAATTTGACATTCCAAGATGGATATGAACAAACCTTTTGTATCCTTAACTAGATCATCTCATTTGAATTTTTCCCAATATGAACAAATTCTAAGAACAACCCTTAACAATGTTCCATATTTTAGTGGAGAGGGTCTTATTACAACCATTAAACACATTGGAAACATACCAAACTTATACAATATCCATAATATCATTCAATAAAATGTGGTTATTAAATTATTGGCATTATCTTGAAAAGGAAAATCTTTGGATTAGTATGGGACTCTACCAAAAATTCTATTGGTTCATGGGATGAACTAAGAGATCTATTGAATAAGAGATTTGGAGAGAAGAGTGATCATCTATCTCTAACTGAGTAATTGACCACTATCAAGAGGGCACCATAAGAGTTTATGCAAGATTTTGACACTAGATTTCAAAAAACACGGGATAAGGTCCTAACCCTTGTGAGACCTACTCTAAGTTATGCATTCTTGTACTATCTAAAAGCATTGAATAGTGACATACCTATGATGATCCAATCCATGGGTTGGAATATAATCCTTTTTACCTATGATATATCCATCAATACTGAGAATTGTCTTGTTAAAGAAAGGAAGATTGCTCCTAGGCCACTAATTCCACTATTGCATGATTTGTAGCCTCATAGCCAAGTTACATTGCCCACTTTAGCTCCTTTTCCTAGTCAAGAAAAGCATACCATTTACCCTTGAAATGAGATTCATAAATTTAAAATTTTTCTCCAAAGTTTCACTAATGATTTGGTTTCCCTCAAAAGGAAATAAGCTCAATGTTATAGGCCATACCAACCCTGCAATCAGTTTGGGCAAACCAATAGACCTCCTTTTCAAAGAAATATGCAAGGACAAGGTCAAATCACCCATGTTAAGCCCTATCAAAGATACAATCCTAATTCTCCTTCATCCTCTAAATCTCTTGTCCCCACCCAAAATAAATTTGTTAAATAACAAACATGCTATCCATATTTTGACCAAAATCAAGAACAAGTTGCTTATGTAAATGAAATGCACAATCAAACCATGACAATGCAAGGCAATCAAGCTTCCTAAGTTCCAATATTTGAGGGACTAATGAAAAGTGGAATGGATAATAGTCAACCAAAATATTATTATACACTCATAAATAATTTTGATGGAGAGTTTTGTATTATTAATCATTTCGGGAATCTAAGCAATATGAATACTAGTGTTGCCTCTACCACTATGTCTAGGAAAATGGATGTTGAAGAGAAACAAGGAACAAATCAAAGATCTATTTTGGCCCCCAAATCATCTTAAATGGTGAGTGTATCAAATTAATATCCTAGAGTGAAATAAGGTTAAATTTTTTATAATGTAAAGACAACTCCTATTCACCCACCTTCATAAGCTACATCACAAGGAGTTAGTATTTATAAAGAGCCCCCAAAGGTGAGAAATTATTATATTAATTTTTTGAACAAGATGAAGAAGATACACATGAACATATAATTATGGGATTATTTGAAAACACCAAGGTAAAAGGATATGCTCCAAAAATAATTACAAGGACTTGGTAAGCAACTTGGATCATCTAGGAATGAGAACATTGTCTTAGTGAATGGGACTTAGCCCATTGATGGACAAGTAAATAAGATTGATAAAAATCTTCCTTACTACCTATTTATAATAATTGGAAATTTATTAGTTCATAATTTCATAATAAATAGTGGGGATAATACTTCAGTTATGCCCAAGTGTATAAAAGATAAACTAGGCCTTAAATATGAGCTAATGGCTAAAGGAGTCTTACAATTAGATGGATCACCAGTAAAGACATTGGGAGTAGTCAAGGATTTGAACTTTATTTTACATGCTTGTTCTATTTTTTCCATTCCTCATGATGTGGTTGTGGTAGATTTACCTCCATACTTTGCTTTTTTGTTTGTCAAGAGAGTTTACAGCTAAGATAGGTGGATACTTGGCTACCAATTAGTCATACATGGTGTTTATGACAAAGTATGGTACTAAGGTGAATATTAAATAATAAAATATTCACCATAATCACTTAGAGCCTTACATGAATAAAGTGGCAAATGTCAACTATGCCATTATTGATGAGGAGGAACTCTACATAGACCAATCTCCAACATCTTCCCTTGAAGGACTCTTTGATTTATACTTAAATAAATGGGGATATGAGAATTATGAGCATGATCCTTAAAATCTCATTGAATAAAATAATATCAGGGTGTATTGTATGCATGGGGAGGAATATTTAATGCCAAATCTGATTAAGCCAAGTGAAGATATAAATGGTTTATGGCAGCTTTTCTTTGATGGATCAAGAAGCAAGATTGGGGTAGGTGGTGGAGCAATGTGGTTTCTCCTTATAAGGAAAGGTACTATTCATATTTTATATTTAATTTATATTTAACTTGTAATGTGGTAGAGTATGAGGCCCTCATTCATGTCCTTGAATGAGCTAGGAAAATAGGTGTTAAAGAGTTGCAAGTATATGGTGATAATGAACTTGTTGTGAACCAAGTTAGAGGATAGAATTTGACTAAAAAATATTTTCTTAATTCTTATAAGCATAGACTGTGGGATATTATAGAGGATTTTCAATATTTAAAAATAACATCCATCCCAAGAGAAGACAAAAAACATGCTGATAGGTTGGCATAAATTGGATCTTAGTTTGATGTTTCAAAAGGTATAAAATAGGAGAAGAACCAGCCACATCTCAAGGCAATTGTAAGACCCTCCATACCAAATAATGTCACTAAATTGGAAAGATATTGATAGTGATAAAAAAATATAACTTTTTATATAATAAGAGGCTAAGTTTTTTTTCCATGAATTATTCCAAACTACAACAGCAATATGGAGGGCAGATTACCCAATTAAAGTCCAACAAACTTCCTAAAGGCCAAGTGACTCTTGAGAGCATATTCAATGATGATGACCAGATTAATAAAGAGAAGGTAAGAATATATAACAGTAAATATAACTATGAGAATGTAAAAATATTAAAGGACAAGTTTCTTGGAATTGGAAAGGTATGTACTAGTGAAGAGAAGCATGCTTTTGTTGAATTATGCAAGGAGTTTTTTGATGTCTATGCATAGGATTATAGTGACTTGAAAGGATTTTAACAAAACATAGCTCAACATACCATAAATATATATGAAAATTAAAAGATTATAAAGCAAATAAAAATGCCAATAAATCCTAAGATTGAGCCCCTCATGAAGAAATAACTCACCAAGTTGATTGAGTCTAAAATCATCTTCCCCATTAAACATTCATCTTGGTTTACAAACTTGGTTCCTAATAGGAAGAATAATGGGTCAATTAGTTTATGTGTTGATTTTAGGGACTTGAATGGAGTTTATTTGAATGAAAAATATCCTCTTTTCTCCATGGAACAACTTTTGCATGTTATGGCAGTTAGTGAAAGGTTTTCTCTCCTTAATGGGTATTCTGGGTACAATTAGATTTTGGTGAAGGAAAGTGATCAATATAAGATAGAATTTAATAATAAATGGGTTACATATCACTATATAAAAATTCATTTTGGATTGTTTAATTTTGGATCTCCATTTCAACGTGTAATGGATATAGGTTTTCAAGGACTAATAAATGACTTTGTGTTGGTGTATCTTGATGATGTAACAATTTTATCTAAGGATACAAAGGATCACTTGAATCACATAAGGAACATTTTAAAGAGGTATATAGAGTTTGGAATCTCTATAAACTCAAATAAATGTGTGTGTTTGTCCATGAAGGCAAAATCTTAGGACACATTATCTCCAAGAAGGGCTTATCCATTGATCCTGAAAGGGTAAGTGCCATCTTGGCATTGTCTTTGCCAAAACACAAATATGGTTTGTAAATTTTATTTGGGAAAATTAATTTAATAAGAAGGTTCATTCTTGATTTTTTATAATATTTTCAAGCTTATAAACTCTATGCTAAGGAAGGATGAAGTGTTCACTTGGAATAGAAGAAAGAAGGAAGGTTTTAAGGAGATTAAACAAGCCATTGCCCAATCTCCTACTCTTGTAAGTCCTAATTTATCAAAGGATTTCAATTTTTATGACTTTGGGAATGAAGAGGTAATCTATACCATGCTTTCTTAATCAAATGAGAAAAATTTGGAGTAGCCTATTGCCTTCTTTAGTCAAGGTTTGGAAGGCTATGAGGTAAGATACACCTATGTTAAGAAGCAAGTACTTTCAATTATTAGGAGTCTAAAGAAGTTTAAGCATATGTTGTCTAAAAATAAGATTCAAGTATTTGTACCTAATCCTAGTGTCAAATAATTCATTTTTAGTAGATATTTGAATGAAAAGAGGGCTGGTTGGATCATAAAAGTGATGGAGTGTGATGTGGAAATCAAGATAACCAAGCTAGTGAATGGGAAGGGGTTATGTGAGCATCTTGCTTCAGATTTGAAGGAGTTAAAAAAGGTTGTTTTGGCACTCCATGATGACCCTATGACAACTGCACCTTCATCACTGAGAATTTGGACATAATATATGATCCATTTTCTTAAAATTAGTGAGTGTCCACAAGGCCTAGATAGAGATAGAAGAAGGTACTTTAGATTTCAATCCATTCCTTATGTACTTGTTGACAGAGTATTTTTTAGGAAAGACTTTTGAGGTGTGTTATTGAGGTATATTGAATCAAATCAGATTGATAAATTACTATTTGAGTTTCAAGATGAATCAGCTGGTGGTCACTTTTCTCCAAGAACCACAACTTGAGGATTATGAGGGATGGATATTTTTAGCCTAATATATTCAAAGACACTCATCCTTAGATAAGGAACTACACAAAATGTGGTCTCTTTGATGGAAAAAAAAATCTTGTTTTCATGCCTCTTCATCTAATTTAGGTTGATACACCCTTTATGCAATGGGGTTTATATTTCATAGGCCTAATCAATACACCTTATAATGCTAGTCAAAAGTGGGTGTTGACCACTATATATTAATTTATAATATGGGTGGAGGTTGTTTGTCAAGAAGGCAAGTGAAAAATTAGTTCTAGACTTTTATGAAAGTATAGTAATAAGGTTTGGGGCTCCTCACAATAATTTTAGATAATGAATTGGTTTTTCTTGGAATAAAGACAAGTGAATGGGATTTGAAGAATGACATCTATCTTAGCACCTCTTCCAACTAATATCCACAAGGGAATGGACTAGTTGAGTCAACCAATAAGAATTTGATTGGGATCATAAAGAGAACAATGGAAGAGAGCCAAATGACTTGGCATTCTAAGTTGAAGATAGCTCTTTGGATTGATATGATCACCCTACAGAGAGATATTAAAAACTCACCATACACACTTTTATATGGGAGAGAGGATAGAATACCTATTTAAATTTAACTACTAGCTTTGTATGTTACTTAACAACTAGAATTGATGGAGAATTAAAGTAGGGAAGTTAGGTTATGTGAGTTGATAGAGATAGAGGAGACAAGAGATCGAGATATGCAAACTATGAGAGCACACCAAGACCAAAAAAATAGATACTTTGATATAAATCCCATGCCAATAAATTCCAAAGATGGATACATTGTTCTAAAGTGGGATGAATATAGGGATAAACCTAGAAGATACACAAAATTTGATGTTTTATGGAGTGGTCCATATGTTATCACATAATGCAAGGAACATAATGCTTTCCAACTATCAAGGTTGGATGGAGATGAACTTCATATCCCAGTTAATGGGATATATCTCAAACATTGTTACTAAGGTTATCCTCTCTCCTTGTACATAGTTTCTTGCTTTCCTTATGTTTTCTAAGTGCTTATACACATGTGTGATTTTTGTCTTATGTCTTGCCTTATTTTGTGTCTTGTTTTGTATTGATTATTTGGTGTGGTGTGTTTGTTTTATGTTTTTTAGTAAATTCATTTCTAGTTGTCTCAATAATATATTTAATCCATTGGCCCTGATAGGATATGACTTTTGGTCCTTAATATAGTAGGCATACTACCCCTATGAGTCACCTCTTTGTTGACCAAATTTGACTTTTTGGTCAAATTTGGGAACCCATAGGAAATATTTTTTATTTAAAATGTTTAATGGGTCCTAATATATTGTCATAGGAATTATTACTTGTCATCTAATGTCATTTCAGGTGATGTTAGCTTTGGTCTTAGTTACATTAGTCAATTTATCCATTAGGGGTCATTTTATGTGCCTTTAAGAGTCATTATTGAAAATAACACATTTAACAAGGTGCATAGGTGTCTTAATTTTGTGAAAAACATACAAGAGGTTAGTATGAGTCTTAGAGATGTCAATCACATTAGAATGTTGAAGGTTCTCTAACTAAAATTTTAGAAATCAGTTGAAAAAGAAGAAAAATGGCACTTATACAACACATAGGGAAGTGTGCCATATGTGGAGGATCATGGGGGGTATCATAATATTTATGAAACTCATATAAATTATTTTTTGATCTGGAAGTGTCATTTTGAATCCAAAAACATTCTATACATTTCTAGGTTTTCTAAACAAAATGAAGTGATCCTCAAGTTTTTACTCAGTACAGGAAGCAGAAGCAATTTCAAGATATACAAATAATTTTGGGATATGATATTAAACTAGGAGAGATTAATTTTAATATATGTAGTTTTAATATTTATAAATTATTATTTATGAACCATTTCTAACATGTTGACTATATCTTTTTGCTATTTGTTTGGTGTACCTTATAGGTTTTTCTCCATTTCTACCAAATCTATATGAACCAGTTGGTGATATTGTCTATAGAGGATGTTGGATTTATTATAAGATGTTATCCAATATTTTTTTCATGATTCATGATGTTTGGATGAGAAAAAATGATCTATGATGCAAGGAGGTATCACCATGTGTAGTTTTAATTGAAGTGCTTTGGTTTGTTAAGTGTCTCTCTCTTATAGGTGTCTCTTTAAAATGGGAAAGAGTATTCCATATAGGTCATGTGACCATATAATTTCATGTTTAGACTTCAAAATGTCACCTCTTAGATATCTCACTAGCTTATTTCCCTCCATGGTTAGCTCCTTACATAATTTCAATTGAAACCTCATGTATAAGATTTCTCATCCTAACTATGAAGTGATAATAGAGGTTTCATGGCTTATACAAGAATTTAGAAGTTGAATGAAGTTCATTTTGTATACTAAATGTGTTGTCATTTTGATGACATGCTTATATACCATGCCAAACAACCACTTGATGTATCTACCTATCATTTTTCACATGTCAGAAAATGATCTTCATGTTATAATAGGTGTTTTGAAGCTAGTTCAAAGTTTAAAATGATAGAGATAATATGATGGAGTATTGAAAATGAAATTTGGATAGTCTTGAGCTAGTGCATCATGTTTTGCCACATTCCATTGCTCTACTTGCATATTATACCCAAAACATTCATTTATAGGAACTTGATGCCATCATGATGGTGTAAATGGAGATGGATGTGTGTCACAACTTGTTTTTTATTGAATTACATTTGGAGTTTCATAAAACATACATTATTTTATTTTATACTCAAGGTTTATAGTGGTCCACACCTTATCTACTATTTTTTTCTCAAAACAACCTTCTATAGGTGGTTGAGCATGGGTTGGGGTGTTGTATGGAAGGGTAAAATAATGTCACACTTTATTTTTATTTCAATCAAAAGATAGCCTTGACAAGCCCATAAAAACATCCTATAAATAAAAATGGAAGCATGGAACTAGTTTGAGGATCAAAGACTGAGTTTAGGGATGAAATCCCTAAAAGAGTAAAATAGAGCTACAGGAGGTTTTGGTAGACCTTATAAAAAATGTTTACAAGGTGCTTTTAGACATATAGAGGGGTGAAACTTATATACCTATCATAATATAATGACCCTAAAAATTTTTATAAGGAAGGGAAAAGGTGAAGGTGGGTTTTTAATGTTTCAAAAATGCCTCAGGACATACTAAAAACTTCAATGACATCTACAGTCTTGTAGATGTAAATGACCTCTTAGTCACCTCTAAGAAAAAAAATCAAAAAATAATTGTGGTCAATGGTCTCAACTGGTATAATGAGTCATAATGAAGTTAAATTCATCAATATAGAGTTGAGATAGAATATTATTCACCTCCTAGACAATATATATGTACCCTTAGGCATGGGATGACACCTACAATAGGGTTTTAGAAGGAAAAGTGTCTCAATCCATAAAGAAAGGTATTGATTGAATCTTAATGAGTAAAATAGTGAGTTTATGGGAAATATTTATTATGTGACCTAAAATTTGTCTTAAATATATAATGAATACCATGGTAAAATGAAAAAGACCCTTGTATTCACCTTTAGGCAGGGTTATGGGTAGAACACTCCAACTTAAATAGTGATATGAGAAGGTTGATGTAAGGTGGAATTTTTAAGGTCCATAAGAAGGAACAATATTTAATAGACATGATGTGAAGCTAAAGGTAAATTAAAATGGTCTTTATAGACTCAAAGCAAGCTCCAAGCAACCCTATCTTGACCTACAATAGACCCCAAAAAGTTTCTCAGTCAGACAGGTAAGGGCTCAGTCTTAGTGATAAAAGGTGCAATAGCATGGTCAATGGAGATAAATACTGGTAATAACCATGTATAACCACCTCAATTATCATTATAGCGGTGTCATCTAGTGTTACAAAGGGGGAAACAAAGCATACATAGGGCCTCAGACCCATATTCTCATCTACAATAGGGTTCAATATAGTAGGGCTAAGATGGACATTAACATATATCTATAGAGGAGAATATGGTAAAAATGAATTAAACATGATATATGGTGATATATTAGGTGTATTATCAACCCCCACACCTCATAAAAATGCTCAAATGCCTTCCCTACCTAATAAATGAGAAACAATTTGTACAGGGGACTAGGAAGCACCTTTGCCTAATGAGCAAAGATGAAGAATATAAGGGAGTAAGTGTTTTGGATGGATTCCAAAGATAAATAATCATTAATTTAATATTATTAGAACTTTTATGTAGCCTATAAGATTTTTTTTGTCTCAAAAGAGTGACTTATAAGTGGATTTAGGGAAAAAATGCAAGAAAATAGGGTTTTTGGCCCCTTTCGTGGACATTTGGAGATGGTTTGGAATAATAAAAATTTGATAAAATTGGTTAATGGGACTTGGAATAGATCCCAAAACACTCATCTCTATTTTGCCTTAGAGGTCAACTAATCTAGCAAAATCAAAACTTGACAGAGTGACCAAATGAGTGTAGAATGGGCATGGGACTTGATATGAAGCCTTGGGGACCTTAAAAAAAAAATTATGAGGTTTATATAAGGTAGGTAAGGGATAATAAGAAATATATTAGGCTTAGATTAATAAAATTACCCATTTTCCCCTTGTACACAATCCAAATAGGCACATTTTCTACCAGGCTTAATTGGCAAGTAAAGAAAGGAGATGAATTAGGGTGATTAGAGGGCTATATGATTTCTTGGTGAGTTGAAATAGGGTTTTAATATGAATGATACACCAATTAAACTCTAAGCCAATAGTATTAATAACCAAAATTCATCAAGGTGCCTGGTAGACCTATTAGGTTTTGAGAAGGCCTAATGCCAAATAGTAGTCCATCTTCACTTTTGACTCTTGTTGGACTCTTTATATGATTGAATCATGTTTTTAAGGTCAAAATATAGGTTTGAGATATTTTGGAGTGTAAAGAAGTGATCAGGAGAGCCATATTTGAGCTCAAAACCACTCATGCTTACACAAAATTAGAAAAACAAGCTTGATAGGGTGACTTGTGAAGCTCATATCTCCTTGGAATATTTACATTGGAAATAAATAAGTTCCAAGGAGTTAAAGGGGGTACCTAGAAAACTATTTATGGAATTGGTTTAAAACTTGAACATCCAAACTTTATGAACAAATCTTAAGACATGAAATCGATCAGAAACCCTTGTAAACCCTTAGTAGAGACTTGATGGGGGAAATGAGATTGAAAAGATAATCTAAAGACATAGTTTGTTAAGGAAAAAATATTTGATAATGAAGAAGACCCCCTTAGTATACTTGCCACCATGATTAGTTGTATGAACTTATACAGATACCATGAAAACTAGTGTTTTTCTCACCATTTTGTGTGTTTTTTAGGTTCTAGAGAATATCTAAAGATGAAATAAATTTTGGGGAAATTATTAGGAATTTTTATAACCCCTAAAATTCATTTAATTCCTCAAAAAATTTCTAAGTGTTCAAACAATTATCTTACTTTCATTGAGTCAAAACTAGCATAGTGAATATAAGAGTGAGAAGGGTGAAAACTCTAAGTATGGGCCTTTTTAAAGTGTAATTTTGTATTATAAGGACATGTATGGTATTTGAATGTGTTTTTAACTCCATACTATGTATTTTAATTTAAAAATGAAGATATTTTTTGAGGCTAAGTGTGAGAATTGACTGAAATAAGGAGTTTTAAGACTACAAACAATGATTACTTCATTCCAGGAGCTTCCAAAGGAGTAAGAATGAAACCAATGTAAGTAATTTTATGAATGAATTAATTCTCTATTATTCCAATCATTAGACCCATCCCTATTTATTTTTGGGATGTTCAAACCACTCCAAATGATGAATGTAGTTTTCTTAGCCAAGATAAGGAGTTTTATGACACTTTTCATAGGTTTCATGACTTGTATGAATAATTGGACATCATAAAATTGCATGGTTTACCTCATTCCTATTTATCATGAAAATTTTAACCCATTTTTTTATATTGACACATGTCCAAGTGACCTTTTGACTTATTTTTCCTTATTTCTCTCTCAAAGTCTATAAATATGGACTTTTTTGCCTCTTTTGAGGATCCTCCATTGCTGAATGGGGAAATTATAGCCAAATTTGTACTTAAATGAATCTTGAATAAATAAAAAAGTTATTTTTCCTACTCACATGTTTTTCAATTGAGTGTTAATGCAATCTTGTTGGTCTTGTCTAGTAGAAGATTATCTTTTCTAGCATGTTATCCTTGATTGTTCACCAAATGTGTAGAAGAGAAACTATTATATGTCTTTGTTAGTGTTATTTTATAAGTGTATAGGTGTGTTATAAGTGTTTCATGATTTTATACTAAAAAATAATCCTTCATTACCCTTTTAAACATCAAAATGCCTTTTTACCTAACTTATGAAACATTGATGTGATAATGCAACTCAAATTGTGAGTTTTGCGTAAAAGAAGTCTTGTTTGACTCTAAGCAGTAAAATTTTAGTCACTAGGAGGAAATAAACTATTGGTGCATCACTTTTTCTAGATTTATTAGTTTTTTTCTTGACTCTTTTCATCTAATTTTTATAGGCAAGAAAGTGTTTTTAAAGATTGCATCGAGGGAACCAACCCTTCTAGAGATTAAACTCAACAAAATTATCACCCATAACAAGAGTGATGTTTCCATTATGCCACTTGGATGAGGATAGTTAGGCATCTCATTAAAGGTAAAAATCCAAGTGACAAAAACTAATATACTTGCCTACCACCCTTTTTAGTTTTAAATATACTAGCATAACTAGAGGGCCTCCGTTTATAGGTTTTAAGCCATTTTGTACCCATTCTTAATGTTTATAATATTGTAAAAAAAATTTAATCTGCTAAAAGTTAATAAAATATATGGCACAAACCTTACTTCTATGGTTGGGAGTTTGGTTTACTTTGGGAATATAGAGGTTGCTATTTCTAAGTAATTGTGAGCTTAGTGGATCTTGATGTATCCACTACTAAAGGTATCTACAAATATTGTGCATGTGCCCTTATCTCCCTCTTCTATATGATTTTTAGAAGTTGTTATGGAGGAATGCAATGGGGTTCATATATTATTTGTACAATGGTTTAATCTACTTGAGATTGATCTTATTTGAGCATTTTCTAGTCAATAATTACTTCACATACCATTGCAACTAGAATGCATAATGGTACCTAGATCATCATCATATTTTATAGGTATTCATCTTCTATGATTGTAAGTAATGCCTTGGAATTATATTGTTTCTTATAAGTGTTTAATATGATATCATTCAATATGTTTTCTATCCTCAAGGCTTGAATAATTGAGAAAGTGTTGTGCAATTCTTGATGATGCCATACTTGCATATTATCTATAACATCTCTATAATCTAGTATTTGTTTGAGTGTGCCTCTAATTTTCTATATATATTCTATTTGATCCTTTAGCATGGATTTATATTTTTCAGTAATAGAAAATTTAGGATACACAATAGCCAATGATTATTTCAAACGATGCATCCAATAGAGTATATCTTGGGATAGATTCTTAGTCTAAATTGTAGCAGTGTCTAAGACCCACTCATATTACTTTAGGAGTTATCACATGGTATTTATTTTTGACCTAAGGGCTTTTCCTTATGTGTGTAATGCCAAAACGTTTTGTGTAGCTCCCCAACTCTTTGTAAGTTTTGTCAATAACACTGTGAATTGTTTATCTTCTGACATAACCTAATCACCTAGTACTTGTATAATTAAGGTAGGATATGTGTTATTGATCAACTACCTTTATTTTTTTAATGTCTCCTCTAATTCAAAATTTTCATCCTTTAGACTTAGGACTTCTTGTTCTAAATACAAATCCCTTTTCATAATGGATTCATAAAAAATGGATACTCCTTCAATATATTTAGAGAGAAAAAACTAGGTTATTATGGATTGTAAATCTATAATTGACAATTTTGGATCAATTGAGTTATAGATTTAGATTCACTCAGTAATTAGTAGTTCCTCAATACCTCTCAACATTTTCCCCTTTTTGGCCCTTTCTTTATTTAGGTCCCTTTCCTCATTTTGATATGTTCCATCCTCTTTTATCTACCTCCATGTGGCCACCCAATGCTCACTTGGCTTGGTAAGCCTTCATCCCCTCAAAGAGGAGTGCTATATCAACATGTGTCCCCCTTACACTCCTTCAATATATTTATCTTGGATTAGGCCTAGAAGTAGTGACATTGGTTAGTGACACTAAGGCCCCCCCTCAAAGTATTTAACATAGTATTTAAACATGACATTACCACATGGCACTCATGTACTCAATCATGCTTATCAAGCCCTTAGTCCTTTTGAATAAGCACTAATTTGATACATGTCATCCTTGTGCTCATCCAAGGAAGGTAACAGTTATTAGAGATTAAATATGCACCATTAGATGAGGATGTGGGCCCCTCCTTTTGAATTAGCTCTTTTGAGTTTAGGGGGGACCATAACCTACTAAAAGGGGCATGAGTAGACAACTCTAGAAGATGACATGTAATTAGCCACCCTTCTTCTCTTAAACATAGTGGCCATAATAAAGGGAGGTAGTTTCAACATTTTAAGGATTTGGGAAGTATCTACACTCATGAGTTCTATCTCATCTTTAGTTGTAATATCATCATGGGTGAGTGGTGAAAAATCTAGCTATTATCTTCTCAAGCAATTTCTCCACCTATATATTCAAAGTTATTTCCCACTAAAAGGGGATGATGATTTGGTTTTTTCATAGTTCTTATTTTATATCATGCCTTTTGGGACTGAATCTCTATGTTTTCTAGACTAAAAGCTTGATTTTATGAGCCATAGGCCCATAATAAGGTCATAGAATATGAGCAATCCAAATCTACTCATATCATCTTTAGGAACCCCTACCCACCAAAAAGTAATAGGGCATAACACCATGAAATAACTACAACAATAAAAACCACATCAACAACAACAAATAACACATCCTGTACTAAGGAACATCATGTCATGGGATAGTGGTGGCCCTCTGATTCTGCTAATACCCTCAACCTAATGGGATATTATACCTTTGAATGATTTTAAGGCACTCCCCAAATTATCAAGGGAAGATTTCAAGACAACTATTAAGCACATCCAAGATGTGGCTGATGTGTGCACCATTCACTACATCAATACCCAAAATGTGGTTGTAAAGCTATTAGTAGCCTCTTTTAAAGGATGGGGTCTTGATGGTACCTATCATTGCCAACCAAATCCATCACCATTTGGGATTACCTAGGTGATAAATTCTTTGAGTGATTTAATGATAAGGCAAACTGATCTTCCCTCTTACAATAATTAATAACCATCAAAAGGGGTATATAAGAAGCCATGGTCAATTTTAATACCAGATTAAAATAAACCTAGTAAAGAATTCCATTGGTGGCTCACTCACCTATGGGGATGGCCATTGTATTTTATCTAAAAGCCTTTAATTTAGATATTATGGTTATGATCTAGTCACTTGGAGGCTAGAGACTTCCATATGCATACGACATCATGATAAGGGTGGAGAACAACTTGACTGATGTAAGGAGGCTTCCTCTTCAACCACTAATGCCGATGTTCCCTAGGACATAATTGAATTTTTAAGAAGAAAATTCAAGCACTTTGGGAGCCCCACCTCTTTCCATGTATACATATCCACCCACATAGGTGAGCACATCTACCATATCCTTATTGACTATTGAGATGAATGATATGAAGATTATTACGAGGAATATATCTAATGAGATTATAAATCTCAAAAAGGCAACATGCTACTCCTTCAAAACCCTCCTACAACAACTACCAAAAGGGAATACCTATATGCCATCAAAAATAGTACCAGGAGAGGCAAAATCGAAACTAATAAGGGAAAAATAACTAGGCATCAAATCATAAGATGCAACCTATGAATGAAATGGATGTGATTTTGGATCCATTACATACTATAGTGTTGAGTATAAACAAAGAACTAGTTTTTGGCTATAATAACTTGGCCAATGACTTTAAATCATGGTGATTTACTTATAATTAACCTCATGGGACCTAAAATTATTAATGGGTAAACTTACAATAGAATATTGCTAAACAGAGATGGCAAGGAAGTACTCTAGATTTAGCCTATACCTACCAATCCTTCAGGGTTTAAAACACTAACTTGATGGCACAAATGTAGGGTATGTTCGTAGAACAAGAGGAATAAATAGTTTTAGAACATGCACTATTATTTTAGGTAGAAGATGAAGGTGCAATCTTTGAAAATGAAGTTACCACACATAGGCCCTCATAAGTGCAATCTAACTAGTTCACATGGTCAAAGAAAAGGCTAGTTGAGAGCCTTGAAACCTTTACAAGGCCTAAAGCATCTTTAGAAAATGATTTGGCACCTCAACCTCCACCTATGGCATATTAGAAGTATAATGAAGTGATGTATAATAACTTGAAGGAGCATGATGCCCTACCCTCAAATTCACATAGCTTGGTGGAGCAACTAAAGAAGGCACTAGATAATGTGTCCCTCTAGGATGTATTATCCATCCCTAAGTAGAAGACCTTGTTGAAAAAATCCTTATAGGAAAAGGAGGAGACCAAGAAAAGGAAATCACCTATAGAGCATGCAAAGGAAAAAGAGAAGGGAACTAACATGAGTGCACAACCTTAGATACCCTCTGTAATTGTCAATACCAAGGAAGGGGTAAGAAAATAAAAACCTTCCTAATTCTAACTTTTATTTTGGGTAATAAACTATTTGAAAAATCCATGATCAAATCAGGTGTGAGCATAATAGTGATACCCAAATAAATAGATGATGTACTATAATTAAAGTAGGAACCCTTGAATAAGGTGGTGATGTAGCTAGATGGAAAAATATTTCAAACCTTAGGAGCTATCAAGGCTCTTCCTCTCACATTATACTCCTATATAATCATCACTATACCACAAGATTTTATGGTGATATACATCTCACCTATCTTTGGACTATGTCTATCAAGATATTTCACCTCCAAGATTGGTAGATGCCTATCATTGGACTGGTCTCATCTTATTCGAAGGATAAAATATGGTTCAAAACTAAAGGTGTTATTCAAGCCCCTCCATCTTAAGCACATAGTAGATGAAGTAATGGTGAATTTTGAGGTAATGCACACCTATTTTTTAAGGATAGAGACACATTACATAGATATTATCAAGGAACAAAAGGTGGTTAATGATAGAAGCCTAGAAGAAGAGGCCCTCATCAATGAGTTAATTGATAATGACCCATTTGTAAACTTTGATGCCACTAGTCTTGGGACCTATGTCATCCATGATAAAGAATAGGTCCTTCCCAAATTCATAAGGATGTAAGAAGATCAGGGCATGAGGAAGAAGGATGAGTCTAAAATCTAGAGTCCACATTTTGATGGTGTGAAATGTAATATTGGCTATAGATCTAGTACTCAATTAACATCTCCTTTTGAAGAAGAGATAATTATGGATTTTAATTTTTAGTTCACTTGTATGAACAACAAATTAGAGTACAAGGCTTTAGTATGTGAATGGGAATCAAGAATTTGAGGGTTTTCAATGACTCTAAACTAGTTGTAAGATTGGTAAGAGGGATGGACATAGCAAAAAATGTACATATGAGATCTTACCATCATCATATATGGGACTTAATTGAGTAATTTGAGGTCTCTAACATCTAAATCATCTTAAGGCTCTCAAACACAAAAGTTGATAGAATGGAAATAGTATGATCCTAATTCATCCCAGTGATAGACCTATTTACCAATGAATAAGAATTTTGGGTTATCATCAAACCAACCATCCTAAATAATAACCAAAATTGGAAAGTTTTTTAGATTGATGCTCAGATCACCATGTTCTTTAAAAAATATTGTGAATTCATAGAGAAAATTTAGTCAAAGATTGAGGAGGAATACAAAGACCAAATCATGTAGTTAAAGACCAACAAATTGCTAAATGGACTGATCACCCTAGAAAACCTCTTCAATATTAGGGGCAAAGTAAAATTAAAGGTCAAAAAAAGATCTCCTCAAAGGGATAAGGAGAATTTAGTTTCCTTCTATGATAGGTATAAGAGCATAATCAATTAGAATTATGATGATCTAAAATGATATAACTAAGAAGTCATTCAACACATCATCAACTTGATTAAAGGAGCCAAACTAGTCTAGCAGAAGTAGTGGCTAGTGAATCCAAAGATTGAATCACTAATATCCCAATACCTTAGGAAATTGATCAATTTAAATATAATATATCCAATCAAACATTTTACTTGGGTATCTAACCTAGTCCCTGTACAGAATAAAAACAAAGAAATTTGAATATGCATAGATTTATATGACTTAAACAAGGCATCCTTAAAAGATCATTACCTTCTCCCTTCCATGGAGCAGATCCTCCACATAGTAGCAGGCATAGATATTTTTTACCTCCTAGATCGATTATATAGGTATAATCAAGTGTGGTTAAAGGAAGATGATGAACACAAAACTACCTTCAATATGAAGTGGGGAACCTTCATGTACGCAAATATGCCTTTCATCCTTGCTAATATAAAGGAAACATTCCAATGAGAAATGAATGTGGAATTGAGATGATTAATCAATAAGATCATGCTCATTTATCTAAATTATCTCACTATGTTTTTAAAAAGGAAATAATACCACTTTCGTCACCTAGAAATGGTCTTCTAGAAGTCCCAAGAATTTGGGGTGTCTTTGAACCCTAAAAATGTGTCTTTGAAGTCCCTCAAGGTAAGTTACTTAGATATGTAGTGTCCAAAGATGTGATTTATATCATCCCAAAGAGGATAAAATCCTTAAGGGACTTGTCCTTACTAGTTAATAAAAAGGGAGTCCAATCTTTCCTTGGAAAGATCAATTTTATCAATAGATTTATATCAGACTTTTTAGGATTGGTCAAACTAATCACATTATGCCAAGGAATGACTAGGATTTCAAATGTATTTCCAAAGAGAAAGAAGAATTTGAAAAGATAAAAAACATTATATCCATTTCACTAATGCTTATTAACCTAATTTTTTCCAAAGGTTTCATTATGTATGTATATGGAAGTGAGTATAGCTTTACAACAATGGTAACTTAAAAGGAAGAGGAGGGAAAAGAACACCTAATCATGTTATTTTATATAACTTTACATGGGTATGAATTTAATTATAATTTCATAGAGAATCAATCCTTCACTATCATCAAGGGCCTTAAGAAGTTTAGGCACCTTATGATGGGTAGCAAAATAATGGTGTATGTCATGTATTTTAGTGTGTGTAAGTATATCATGGATGGAAAAATCACAAAGAAGAGGGCTAACTAGATCAAAAAATTTTAAAATATGACATTGAAGTTAGGATAAATAAATTAATTAGAGGAAAAAGGAATTTGTAAGTACCTATCCCAATGCATAAATCTCCCAATGGAAGGAGAAGACATGATGGAGGCAACCTTAATAAACTAGTTCAAAGTTGAAGAATCTTGGATTACTGATCATATCTGCTTCATGAAAACTAGAAGGTATCTTGGTGGTCTCTCTAAACATAAGAATAATTTCTATAGATTACAAGGGTCTAACTATATGCTAGTCTAAGGAGTCCTTTTCAAATGGAATTTTGATGGGGATCTTCTTAGGTGTGTTGGCAAGCCCCAAGTAGAAAGGATTATACAAGATATGCATTTTGATCATATAGCTGGCCATTTATTAGCCAAGACTACTATAAAAATATTATGTAGGTAGGGTACTATTGGTTGATCATGTTCATGGACTATCATCAGGTAGTTAAAAGATGCTAGAAGTTCCAATTCTTCATGGGAAAGAGGAAAAAAATTGCCATGCCTCTCAATCTGATTGTGACCAATGAATCCTTTATACAATGGGGCCTATAATTCATCAGAATGATCAACCTAGTATCCATTATGGGTCACAAGTGGATAATGATAGCCACTTATTACTTTATTAGGTGGACTAAAGTGATCCCACTGAAAGAGACAACTAAGAATGTGATTATTAGCTTCTATAAAGATCTCATGGATAGGTTTGGCTCACTAGAAATGATCATTTTTGATAATGTATAAGCCTTCCTTAGATCCAAGATCTTCAAAGTCATGATTTGAAATGGTGTTTTCCTAAAAAATTCATCTAATTACTACCCATATGGAAATGGACTAGTAGAGTCTACAAATAAGAACTTGATCTAGATGATTAAGAGAATGGGCAATGAAAAGTAAAGAGACTGGCATTTACATGTGATAATAGCTCTATGGGTAGATCACATCACCTGTGAAGAAATATTGAAAAATTTCCCATATGAGATGGTATACATGAAAGAAGTGGTGATGCCATTGTCTTCAAAAAATCCCCATGTAATAGATCTTGAAGGCTATTGAGATTGAAGAGAATAGAGCAATAGAGGTTTGGCTTGCCAAATTCCTCAAATTCCAAGAGTTAAGGGAGCCAGTGGGTGATGCAAATATTGTCTAAAAATAATTAGTAGATTAATGGTTTGATAAGAATTCATTATACCTAGGTTTTAAACCTAGGGACCTAGTCCTTAAATATGACTAACAGGCCTCAAAACCAAGGTAGCATGCAAAATTTGATTCTTTATTGAGAGGAACCTTTTGCATCATCAGTGATCGATAGGGAAATGTTTCAATCTAGAATATTTGGAGGGAAATGCCTTAGAGGTCCTTATTAATATAATTGACCTAAAGTATTTCATTTGAATTCCTACCATCCTCTATACATAATTAGATAGTTTCCTTTCCTCATTTTTATTTCCCTTCTTATTTTCCTTTCTTTGTTTTTTCCTTTCCAAATAAGTGCCATTGGCACAAATGGCTATTGTTATCACCAAGTGTATCCTCCCAAATATCTTCACATGTTTAAAACATTCTCCAAAAGATATTTGTCTACCTACTTCCCCTATCATTAATGTTAAGATGTTCCATTATGCATGATTCCCCATAAGGGTTGATATAAATATTTTAAAAGGTGGCACTTTTGAGCATGCATAATGCTCTTACCTTTTATGAGGGTACTCATTTTAAATTTTCCATGATTAGCTACCTAATATCAATAGTGCATAAATTCACCACCTCCCACTTGAAGGTAAACACTTGAAATTTTGTAAATTTGAAGAGAGCATCATATAATTGAAATAAGCAAAAGAGGAAGCCTAAGAATTGAAGGGACCTAGTATAAAATGTTGACATAGTTTTCCTAAAATAAGTAGAGAATTATCTTGTGAGTCAGTATTCATCCTCTTAAATAGTGGAAGGTTATACATCCTCTTTAAGAAGTAAAAATGACCCCTCAAAACAAAGAACTCATAGTTCAAGCAATAGTGGAACCCCTCCTCCCACATGTGTCATGGGCAAATCCTATGCTTCAACCCTTACCCAAGTAAAATGGAAGGTCCCCAATACCATGTTGGCCATGAAGGGACCCTATAAAGATAAGGATTTAGTAATTAAATCAATACATGAGGTTTTTGATCTAGATTTGACCCATAATCCTAAAAGTCTAAGGGAAGGTGCTTATGTCTGAAAGCTTGATAGATTCAATAGGAAAGAGTATACCACCTTTGGGTGTAAAATATGGGTTTGTAATTTAGCACAAAACATGGTGCCCTATGTGCACCCTTGTCCTAAGATCATCACTCTCCACATCAAAAAGTATGATGCTTGAACTAGCATAATCATAGGATATTCCTACCTTAGGGTCAAGATTGAGGCTGACAATATCAAAACACTTTTCTAACTCCCACATGATCCCAATGTTATCATCTACAACATTGAGAGCCTCCAAAGCATCTAGGACTCTCAAGTGGAATATAACACATTCTTTCTTAGGTCCCTTCTTAGGTTAAAGACCACATATATACCTCTCATACTCCTTCACCTATTGACTTTCCCTACACAACATGTAAAGGATACTTTGTCCATGCTAATATTTTCCTTAGGTATGGATAATGATGGAAACATAAAAAAACTCTACTTGGGAGTGATACTTCTCATTGTAATGGACCCTTTCCTCATTTATGGAGTAGAATCTAAAATACTTAGGATGGATCAAAGGGAAAAAATATGCCTTATTAAAGTATAGATACAAGCTTGGAAGATCATAGTTGGTTTTTATGAAGATTCCTCAGATGAGAAATTTAAAGAGCTATGGGATGAAGCCCACCTAAAAGAGAACACATCATAAGAGGAGTCTATATTAGAGATTGAGGTGTCCAAAGATGACAAAAAAGAAGATACACCTAGAAAGGAGGTAGGGGACACTTCTCTATGAAGACAGGAATCAAAATTAAAATTCACAGTGGTTTAACCCCTACCAACATGGTCACCACCCTTGTTCCCTTGTTTATGGGCCCATAATAACAACAATAGTTAGCCATCCCATTCACACTATCTCAAATAACCCCTTTCATGGGTAAAATCATCCAAACACCAGAGCAATTTCAATAATAAATGGATGTAGTGAGGGAAACCCAAGTGGACCAAATGGAAAATAAGTGGGAAAAGTAAGTCAAAGCTAAATCCCAACCCCACATGTGGTCATTTTATGACCCTGGACAATATTCCCTCTTAGTCTCCCATCTAACCCCTCAAGTAGTTAAGGTCCAAGAACAAATGCAAATAAAGGATTATACCATCCAAGTCATTAGGATTAACCTTAGATAAGCTCTATCAAATGATAAGGTTTATCTTATGGAGGAAACATAGAGGTTAGTAACTATGGACTATGTCAAGGTAGCCCATCAATTAGAGAAATCCAAGAAAGAACTCATTAAGGTCAATGCCATGGTTAAATGACTCATTATTGAGGCTAAAGGTAAGGATATTGATCGTAACTAGGAAAGTATTAACCTCTAACATTTAATCATGATGGAAAGTTTCCAAGATAAAGTTAACAAGTGGATATCTACTAAAAATAGACTACAAGAGGTGGAGGTAGAGTAGGTTGTAATTTTCAAGAAGCTCTTTGATGCATATTGGTCATTACAACTACTACAAAACTTGGATTATCAAGACTCTTTGATCAAGGACAAAGAGATTTAGATACTAAAGAACAAACTTTTCACTTGCCCTTAGGGTATAGAAATCCTTCCCCTAATCTAAAAACTATACATGTCTTACTGGGAATGGATCAAGGTCATGGTAGTAAGCATGAAAGAGATGCTTGTCTTCATTATTGATTCATAGAAGCTGACTACCCAAATGAGCTCTTCTATGGACCAAGTGATCACCTTCATTACCCCTAAGGTCATGGACTCAAAAATCCTAATCCAAAATATTTGAAGTGTTTCTCTTAAATTGTTATAAATAGCAAGGGTGGCTGATAAGAGGGAGGTGGCAATAAAGGTGAATGAGTTTCTAGGCTATAATAAGGCAAAAAAATGCAAGGAATTTATCCATACCTTAAAATAAGTGGTCTAAAAAAGGAAAGGATGCATAGAATAATAAATCTATTTAGGACTCCCCTTTCCTTTCTCGACCAATAATAACATTCTCTTCGATGATCAAATCAAGGCACTACTTGAGTAGAAGTAGAATGACTAGTCTATCTTCATAGCCCTCAGTAAAAATCCTAGGGAACATATCCTTTAAGGAGATATTTCACTTGGATATAGCCTTAGAGACTCTTAATTAAAATACCTCATCAAAGGAGGAAGAATGGGTACCCTTGTAGGTGGCCCTATAAAAGTTATAAAGTGCCAATCTTCTCCCCTTTTTTGAAGATTTTATCTTGACTAGTTTGAAAACTAGAGGTTTTAGTTTATTCCATTCATAGGTAGACTCTCATATGAGTCACCAAGAACTATGGATCATAAATCCATAATTTATAATTTTAGATTAGTTTAAGTTACGTCTTTGGATTCACTTAGTAGTAAGTAGTTCCTTAGTGCCTCTCAACTTTTTACCCTTTTTATAACTTTATTTATTCAATTCCCTTTCCTCATTTTTCTAAGTGATAGACTCTTCCCACTATCTCCACATGGATACATGACACTCATCTATCTTAGATAAATATTCATCCCCTCAAAGAAGAGTATTAACTCAGCATATGTTACCCTTGCATTCCTCAGAGATCATTATGTTGAGTCAGGCCTAGAAGTAGTGCCATTAGTCATGACACTAGGGGGCCCTTCAGAGAGGTTAACACAATATTAAAACATAGCTTCCTAAGTGGCATTATTACACTCAATCATGCCTATTAGACCCTTAGTCCTTTCAAAGAACCACTAAATTGATGTGTGGCATCCCCACACTCATCCAAGGAGGGTGCTAGTTGCTAGAGATTGAAGAGGCACCATTGAGTGAGGATGTGGACTGCTTATTTTGAGATAGCTCATTTGAGTTTAGGGGGGACCAAAAACTACTAAAAGGGGCATGAGCAAAAAAGTCCAAAAGATGACAAGTAATTAGCTAGCCCTCTTCTCTTAAGCATAATGGCCATATCATAGAGAGGTAGTTGCACCATTTATAGGATTTGGGAAATATTTGCACTCATGAGGTCTAACTCATCTTTAGTTTCAACAACATCATGGGTGAGCAGGGGAATCTCTAGCTATCATCTCTTTGAGCAATTGCTCCACCTATATATTCAAGGTTTTTCCCCACTATAAGGGGACAATGATTTGGTTTTCACACTATTATTTCTCTCTATAATTATTATAATATATTAGGGAGTACTAATAATAAAATTTATTGGTTTTACAATGTTAGAAGGTGTACCTCATGCAAGTTAGTGGATGCTTCGTATATGCATTTTATGGCCTTCTATATTAAGTTCTATATTCATAATGAAGAGGATGTGATGTTATGTGGTATTTTGGATTAATATTTTATCTATTTATTGTCTTTTTTCTTCTACTATTATAGTGTAGGCCTTTTTTTATGTTGTATATCTTAATTCATGCTTTTAAGCTCCTTTTTGATCTACAATGTTTAAAGTTTTACACTATTTTATGCAAGCTTATGATAAATATATTAAATCTTTGATTGTATTGCCTTAGATTTAATTTCATGTTGTTTAATTATTTATTTTTACCCATTTTCAGCTCACAAATAGAATTAAGAGTCACCTTCTAAAATTTTGTAAGTTACTTTATAGACCGTACATGGTCCCATGCCTATAAAGCTTCCCATAGATTTACTATCTAACCTAAGGTGTGAAATTTAGGCATCAATAGTTACATCTAATAATGTTTCCATCATAGTGGTGGTAAGTGACATGGATGTAGTTGTGGATGTCATAAGAGAAGGTATAAACTTATCAAGTGGAATTAAGAAAGTTGTCCACATGGAGGATGTAGTAGGTATATTCCATAGCCATTGAGTAGGGATCTCCACTACTTCTTCAGTATCCTCAATATGACTAGTGGTCACTACATCTACTTATACTTATGTATCCTTGAGATCCTTAACCTTTGTTGATGCTTCCACCTTGTCATTATTATTAGCTTCTACTTATGCTTTAACTTCCTCTTTGGCCTTAGCTTGAGCTTTAATTTGGGCTTTGGCATCAATATCAGATATGCCTTTAATTTGTATTTTGGCCTTAGCCTTGGCTTTAGCATCAGCCTTAGCTTTGGATTCAGATTTATATTGAGATTTTTTTTTAGCTTTGGATTTATCTTTGATTACTTGTTCCTTCTATTTCTATTATGTAGATTGCACCTCTTGTTGTCGCCATTTCTCTTCTTATTATTTTTTATTATTTACATCTATTTCTTCAATATATTTTCATAAAGCTTCAATTTCCTCAAATTTTTTCTTTATGGTTTCATCTTATTCATCTTGCTTCTATGTAGCCTCTCACTTCTTTTGCTTGTTTTGTGTAGCCTCAACTTTCTTTTATTACTTGATGGTTGTGTCTTGCTACTTCCATTATAGACTCTATATAACTTCATATTATGATGAATGTGGCACATTTTCTTGCTTTTATGATTCCTTAGTGCTTTGTTCTTGTTAATTTACCTCAATATCAAGATCACCTTACATAGCTTATTATACTTCAACTTCCCTAGGCATGATTATATCCATCAGTCCCTCTTCTCTTTCAATGCCATTATTGGATTTAGACCACTTATGTGATTGAACTTCACCCCAATGATATTTTTGTACCAAATTTTGTCTTCTATATTTGGATGGAGGCCTGAGTGTCTACTTTAGTTTCTTCATACCTAGGTTTGAGGTTGTTGAGTTGGATAAGCTAACTATGCACTATTTTGTTCTACAAGTGTACCAAAAGGGACCGTCCTTTCTTGAAATATTTTAAATGTATTAATAGTTGGATGTGTACATGGTTTCCTAAACAAAGTTTGTGTAGGGATGTAATATGTAGATAAATCTACTACATGTGTAATAAATGATCCAATAATTGGTTCTAAAGAAAATATTTTTGCTTCCAACTTTTGCTGAGATGTTTCCTATTCTATAGTGTCAACAAGGATAGAATAAAGTTGTTGAGAAATATCAACCAAAATTTATTGCCTTACCTATTTTTAAACTTTTCAAGTGCACACTAATTTCCAAAATAAAAAAAACTAATTTACATCATATACCTTAGTTTCTATGTTTTCTAGCATTGATTGGAGTCATTATTTTTCCTCTACCCCCAAATCATGTAGGTCACACTCAACAATTATTCATTAAACCATGTGATTCTCAATCCATGATTTTTATTGTCAAGTTATTTAATTTGGTATATGTGGTTAGGCTTTGCATGTAGGTTCTTTCCTCTCTCCTCTTTCTTTCTATGTTGGAGTTTATAGATGTGTTGGATGTGTGGGTTATTGTGCATGTATTTTCTCTACATATTGATGTTGTAACTATAGAGGGATGGTATAAAATGGAGGTATAGACCTTAAATATAGGTATTTTTGTTGGTAGACCTCAACCTCTACTTTGACCATCAAAATAAAGAATGGTATTGGAGTGAAATTTGGGCTATCCAACTCATGTACCTTGATGTGTATGACATTTTGTAGTTTGGTAATGGATGCATGTTAACCTAGGTAATACATGACATCCTAAAGTATCCTAGGATGTGATTTAATTAATTCAAGAGATTATAACCACCAGGCATTAAACCTACCCATTTATTTGTAATATCAACTTATTTTATTTGATGCAATTCTTGTGAAGGTATTAGTGGGCCAAAAATTGGCAGTTACATTTACTATCCCTAGTGAAGATTTCCATTGTGTGAAACACAACAAGAAAAATAAAAATTGATATTGAAAGTTATGTGTAGTTATTAAAAGTACCTTTTTGATATTTGTGTTAAAATTGGTGGCCAGAAATTCAGCCCAATTGAAATCCTCATGTAGCTTGGTCATTCGGTAGGCAATATCAATGATGCCTCTTTTTTGGTTTGCATACTTTGTGGTTTTCCAAAATATTTTAGTAATACACTAGACAATGATACACAATGAAGCATCTACAATTGAATCAATATGACATTCTCATTTTAACCTGGTGGTATATTTCTCTTTGATACTTGAGTGAAGTGGTGGCATTATAGACTTATATGGTAATAGATATTTTCCATGATTGGGTAGGCCAATTGATCTTGAAATTGAGTGTGAATTAATAGAGATTGTAATATTATGGGATAAATGGATAACTCCATGGTTTTCTCTACTTAACAATGTCATCATTACTTTATCTAACTACCCACATGTAGGTAGATTGAGTAATGATTAAGTATTAGAGCCTCACTATGGATGTTATAATGTTAAGGTTCCTAGTTGTGCTATTCCTTGAGCATCTTAAGAAAATAGAGTAGATTCTACCCTATCTATGAAATTGAATAGTTCTTAGTCATTGTATTTAATTTTTTAGATCCCTAACTCGATTCCCATTTCCTCCTTCTAAGCATCAGATAATGGAATCAATAGGTGAATTTTATTTATGGCTTGGTGAATGAGTGAATTTGATAATTAGTATGAAAAATTACACCCTAGTGTGAAATTTTTTCACAAAGAGATAGTCAAGAGGCTGATCACAAAAAATTTCTTCTTAAATTGGATGATGTAATGTATGATCATTGTCTATATCCTTCTCTTTTATATCTAGTTAGTGCCCAATTCCATGTCACCACCTCTTTTGAATTCACTAACTACATGCACAAGAATGTTATCTTTTTAATTAATATTAGATGATATAAATCATCTTGATAGGGATGTTTAGTTCCTAAGATATTTGATTTAGTTATGGGTAGTTATTAGTGGTGAGTAGTTGTCACTTTATTTAATCAATTAATTTTATGCATCCACTTGTCATTTTATTTCCAAATTTTATTTAAAACTACTACAATATTTTGAGATGCTACATTATTAATGGTCTGAATTGACCATTGACCTTTCATCTATCATACCTATCTTTTTTGTACATTATTAGAATTAATTATAAATCTTAGTGTAGTTGTATGAAGTTGTCCTTGATGAGTTGTCTTAGTAAGGTGGTATCATCCTACAATGATAACAAGTTCTAGTGGTTGTTATGTGTTAAAAAGTAATGAGAACACTAACAAACATTCTAACCTTTGAAAAAAATAGAAAACAAAAAACATTAAATAAAATCATTACTACATGGTGCTACTTAACACACACTTAATTTTTAGAAGCATGATAGAGATTAAAGATGATATAGCTTAAGCTTATAGCCATTGATTCTACCTAGTAATATGGTTCCCTACAAATCTTTTAGTGATATGGTAATGTGTGGTGAAAATTCATGAATTATGTAGGGTTATTTACATCTTAAGCACATCTTTCCTAGGAATTATTTAAATTTACTCTCATAAAGCAATAAGGTTTGGTATGGGTAAAATTCATTAGATCATAAATTACAATCATGCCATGATTTTTGACTTTGTTTATTGATTTGTTGCATCCACTGTGATCTTAACTTGTCTTTTTCCATCTTATGGAAATATAAAAACTATGCCCTTAATGAGTCTTGATCCCCTAATCTCATGATTATCACAACGTGAATAATAGGTATAATTTATTCCATAAGCATTACTTCCTCGATGTCATATATTAAGTAGAAGGGAGTGAACCTCGTATCTCACTTATAATATGTGAGATAGGCATATATAATTATAAGAATGTGATCTTCCCAATCATGTATCTGGATAATGTAAATGTTTGTTAGCAACTTACCCAGAACTTTATTTGATGATTCTACCTATCCATTGGCCTAAAAATGTTAATATATGATTTTGTGGTGTGATATCATGAATTCTTCCATGATATTCTTAATATTATTATTGAGAAAGTATATGATTATATCACTTACCAAGTTTACTAGACATATAAATTATGTGGTAATGCTTATAAAAAAACTTGGCAACATCCTTCCAATTGTAGCCTGGAGTGGTAGCAACTTCTACCCAATTTGTGAAATAGTTAGTCACAATGATAATGTATATGGAATGACTATGCTTACTTGGAGGATTTATAGGTCTAATAAAATCAATTCCCCATTATACAAAATAATATTTTTCAAGCATAAGAACTAAGGGCATTTCATCTTGATAATTGTGATTACCCATTCCATGATATATTTCATAGTGTTTATTAACTCTATTCACATCCTAAAAAAGTGTAGACCACCATAGACCACTCTAAAGTATTTTCCTAGAAGTCCCATGTCCTCATAAGTGTCATCCTATAATGCCTTGCTTAATATTTTTAAAACAATTATGGTCCCTCAATTTTTAAAGTTACCATGTGGAATAAATCATCTTGACCTATCTTAAACAAGAATCCATTAATGAAACTATAGGGTATATCTCTCGTAACCATCTATTTCTTGTCCCTCTATGTATAATGTACAAGTAAAGTTAATTTAAAAAAAAATTGTGATGTCCTCTATGTTACCAGTAAATACATTAGTCCTAAATAAATATGCATCACGAGATTAATATTTGAGTTTTAATGGTTCCTCCCCATTTCATACTCAACTAAGATGATCCAACCCCACATTCTCCCATCCTAGATTCATAATGATCTAGAATTGGAATTATAGGAAGATCATTAACCACCTTGAGATCATTCTCCATAGCATTGGCTTATTAACCAAGTATTGTAATGTGTATTGGTCTATAAATAACTCAAAAGGAATAGCCAATAAGTAATGCTTAAAATTATACAATGTAAACACCATGGAGAGTACTTTTCTCTCTATGGTTATGTAATTATTTTCTACAACTAAGAGTTTCCTACTTTCAAAATGTATCAAGTCATCTAACCCACCTTCACTTAGTTATACTAGACCAACCAATATTGAAGTGCATGAAGCATCCAAATGTAGGTGGAATGTGAGAGGATCCTTCCTGAATAAGTTAGCAGATAATTACAAATACATAAAATAAACTAGGAAAATCAATAATATATTGATTCAAATAAGCAAAAATAAATTACAATAGCTAAATTATAAAATAATTAGCCTTTTTAAAGGGGTAACCTCCTTAGAGTAAGCTCAATTCAATACAATTCATGGATGCCTTCATTAGCCTCAACAATTACTTATATACTAAGTCTAATATAAACAACTATTACTTCCCATGAATGTGGGATAAATAAAATTCTCATGCGATGACTTACAAAGCATATGCATATATAGCAACTAATATAGTAAAAAATTAAAGAGAAGGGGTAACATGGGTTCCTAACATCCCCTCCTTATTAGAAAAATCTTTGTCTTCAAAGCTTCAGATGTAGGAATTATTGCTAAATCTAAAATAGTGGTTCCCATGATACATCCTCTAGTTGCATTCCATGCCACTGAATTAATACCTTTATGATAGAGTGGGAGAAAATTTTGCATGTGTGCCTATCTAGGATTTCCTTTATCTCAATAAGGATGGATCCATCAAGTTCTAGTAAAATAATTGGCACTCTGATGTTTGTGCCAAAAACTTTATTTAGAGAAGAGACATGAAATATTGGGTGAACTTGGGAAGAAGGTGGGAGATACAACTTATAATAAAATGATCTAATGTTCTAGAGAACCTTATATGGCCCATTGAACCTTGAAGCTAGCTTATGATGCCCTTTGAGCTTTGGGGAGGATTGCTTGTATGGCTATAGGTGAATAAAACCCATATCACCTACTTTGAAAGTGCATTTAGAATAGTGCTAATCAGCCTATTATTTCATTCTATTTTGTGCCATATGAAAATTGTCCTATAAGGTGTTGAGGATTTGATCCTAGGTTTGAAGAAGCATGTTAACCACTTAAACTAGTGAACTAACATAGGTGTATAAAAGGAGCACTGGTGGTGATTGACCATAGACTAATTCATATGGAGTCATTTTAGTTGAAGTTTTAAAGGAGAAATTGTACCACCATTTGGTGAGAGGGAGCCACTTTGCCCACTAATATTATTATTTGGAGGTGAAGAAATGAAGGAAAGTTTCCAAGGATTTGTTTACAATTTTAGTCTTACCATCTATTTGTCGATGATACTTAGAACTCATCTTTAGTTGGGTGCTGGTGTGTCAAAATAATTATATCCAAAAATGGCTAGTGAAGGTTGCATCATGATCAAATAAAATGGAAGAAGAAATTCCATGAAGATTGAAAATCTAGTCCAAATTTTTTTTTGAGACTATGGAGGTGGTATAGGGATGGTTGAGGGAAAAAAAATGACTATATTTGGAGAGGAGATCAATTTTAACCAAGATCATTGTTTTACCTCTAGATGTAGGTATCCCTTCAATGAAATCCATATAAATGTCTGTCAAAATATTACTAGAGATGGGAAAGGATTTGAGAAACCCAAGAATGAGTTTTGTTTTACCCTTGTTGCATTGGTAGGTATCACATTTAACCACCATCTATTGAATTACCATTTTTATTCCCTTCCAAAATAAGTTATGTCATGTTCATTCATAGGTTTTGAGAAACCCTAAGTGCCATGTGGATGTATAAGCACGGAGTTCATAGAATACAACCTATGAAAGACATATGCTTTGGAGAATCACCATACGACCCTTATATCATAAATAAACACCATCCTAAGAATAATGTAGTACAATAGAGGGGTTAGTGGATAGATGTTGAATGATTTGAGATAATTAGGAGTCATTGACATACCCATACTATATAGCATCCAACCAATTTGGAATAGGCATGTAAATATTTAAAAGGGAAGCTTTATTCATAAATGTGTGAGATAGAGCATCAACCATAATATAATCCTTACCCTTCTTATAAGTGATCTCATAGTCTTAAATCATGAGTTTGTTAACTGATTTTTATTATGATGGGGTGGAGACCCATTATTTTAGGAAATATTCTAGACTTTGATGATCAATTTTGATGCCAAAATGATTCCCCATTAGGTATGACTACCATTTGTGTACTATATGCAAAATGGCCATCATTTCCTTCACATATGTAAAGAGTAATAAATTATTACCAAAAAGGGCTTTGTTAGTGAATGCAATAAGTCATCCTTCTTGGAGGAGAACAACACCAAGTCTACTATCTTAAATATTATTCTCAATTGTGAAGGTCTTGGCAAAGAATAGGTATAATACACATAGCTTGTTTCAATTATTCAAATTCACACTCAAAAAATTGTGTCCATGTAAAAACATCATTTTTCAACATAGCTATTAGTGGAGATGAAATCTTCTCATAGTCCTTGACAAACTTATGATAGTATCCAGTCATCTAGAAAAAAACATGGAGGCTCTTGAGTGTCTGAGGATGAGAATAATTTGTCATGGAAACTATTTTTGGGAGATCCACCTGAACCCCTTTGGATGAAAAAATAAACCTAAGATACTCCAATTCATCCTAGCCAAAATCTCATTTAGACTATTTTTCATAGAGATGATGATTAGAGAGAAGTTACATTGTGAGCTCTAGATGTTGGAGATGCTTAGACCATGTTTTACTATAGATGAGGATATCATCAAAGAAGACCTGAATGAATTTCCATAGGTAGGGATAAAATATTTTATTCATCAATGCCTATGATTTTGAAGGAAAATTAATGAGGCCAAAGGCATAACCAAAAACTTAGTGGCCATCACACATGTGGAAATTTGTCTTAGGGATATCATCTTCAAGAAGTTGGATCTAGTGATATCCAGAGTAAAGATCTAACATGGAGAAAAAATTAGTGCCATGAAGCTCATAAATAATATGGATCAATAAATTATTCTTGATTCTGATGTGATTAAGTGTGTGGAAGTCAATAAAGAGGTTCTATGACCCATCATTTTTATAGAAAAAGAAAATTGGGGAAGAATATGGGCTGGTACTGGGGGAAATAATGCCTTACTTTAGTAAGTCATGAATGAGCATCTTGATCTCAGTATTTTACTGAAATGGGTTGATAGGGCCTGATGTTGGGAGGAATAATTATAGGAAGGAAATTAATATAGTGGTCCTTTGACCATGAAGGTGGCAATCCCACTAGTTTAATAAAGACACTTGCATACATATGTAGAACAATTTATAAATTAGGAGTAATGGAGACCATTGATGGTTGAATTTGAATAGAATGGAGCTAGTAATGATGCCATGTGAATTCCTATTAATAATAATTTCTATGAAATGTGAACTTATGATTCTGAGAGACCTCAGGTGTAAGCCTTTCAATGTGTGGTTTTTTCCATTATTTTAAAACTGCATCCAAAGTTTAGTAAAATCCCATAAGATGGGTACGAGTATGAATAACCATTGGGTTCCCAAAACATCATCACATCTATCTAAGGGAAATGAAAACCTATTAGAGCATAAGTTATAATATTTAATAGAGATACACACATTGTGACACTTCCTTTTGTAAAGTAATGTGCCCCCATTGGCAATCATGACTTCAAATTTGGAGCAAGGGTGGACAAAATAATCATCCTTTTAGAAATATAAGTGTCAATGAAGTTATGAGTGATACATAAATCAATGTGTATTATGAGGGGGATATCCTTTAATTAACCCATAACCCACATAGTTTTTGGTGTGGTGACTCCTACTAACTCATGGAGAGAGATCTCTGGTTGGTCTTCCTAAGAAGTAGGTTATATAATTGGTAGAGCTTATTTTGGATCATCTACTATATCCTAAGCATCTTCTAAAACTTTAGTTTTGGATGGAGAGTCCACATCTAGTAGGTATATATTTTTCTTGACACATTTATGTCTTCGAGTGATTTTTTCATCAAAGTTATAACATAGTCCTTTTTATCTATGTTTCACATCTCTACTTCACTCAAATGCTTGATAGGAGTGGTTCTGTGGGCTAACATTATTTGAGATCATTATGGAGTTGTATTTTTGAATGGATAAAAATTGGTTTCAAATCATTATTGAGCTATGATATTATCTTCTATGAACTTAGCCAACCCTAGAGATTCCATCATCATTTTGGGCCAAAATATTTTGACCTTAGATTAAATTACATCCTTCAGTCCACGGACAAAGAAAATCTTGAAGAATTCATCAAATAATCCCTACGTGTGATTGGATAATTTTTCAAATTATGTTTGATAATATCTCATGATTCCCTTTTTGGTGATGTTTAGTGAGTGCTCTAATAAAGTCATCAAAATTAATTAGGATAAATTATTTCAGAATGAGGGTACACAAATTAGTCCATATGGGCTCATCATGAGCCTTGGTATACCAAAGATACCATTGAAGGGATTCATGTTCTAAGTGAAAGAATACAACTAGGACCTTAATGACATCAAAAGTATTATGCAGACTACAATATTGTTCTACTGAATAGATCCATCTAGTTGGATCTACACCATTGAATCAAGGAAAATCAAGATTTGGCCCATGAAAATTACTGAAAGAATAAAACCCAATGTCTAAAGAGGAATTTGGATGTTGTGTGTTTTTCAAGGTGGTATGTTGAAGATTGAGGCTAATAATTTTTTCATCAAGTTTTTTGATGTGGGTCTTGAGGGTGGCAATTTCATCCTCCATGTTTTTCTCTTATTTGGGTTACTACCCTGACCAACATAAGAGATATGTTTTTTTTGAAATGGAAAAGACAACTAGAGTTAAGGCATGTTTAGTAAGAATTTTTTTTAATTTGGGTGTAATCAGAAGGGATAAAGGTAATTTTAATAATTTTTTTAAATAGTGGGAGTATGATTAATGAAGGTGAGGGTAATTTTAGAAGTGAAAATGGAAAAACTAAAAAAATTATCAAAGAGAGACAAAGAATTAAAAAAGTGAGATAAACACTATGGAAAAATTTCGAGGTAAATGAATAAAAATAGAAGTTATGGAAAAAATTCCAAAAAGGGAAAATTGAGATTTATGGAAATTAGGAATGGAATAAAGATGTGGGACCTCAAGGAGGAAAATGTGGAGAATGGAATTTTAGCTTTTTATATTAAATTTGAGGATGAATGGGGATACAGATGGAGAGATATAGAAATAAATGAAAAGCATTTTACTTTTTTTTTAAGTTTTTGTTTTCTATTTTTTGTAAAATGTTTGACCACATGTCCTCTACGAGTATTTTGATACTATACTAATAGTTTATAGAAACTGATAAGATGAAGATTTTTTGATTTTTGGTTTCTATCAACTATCTGAATGTAGGTCTTCTAAGAGTGTTTTGATACTATACTGATTGATTTTTTGATAGTTTGTTGGAAAGATTATGAAAATCATAGAAATAGGCCCTAGGTTTCAATGAATACTTAAGGTTGTAAAGATATCTCTCTGACCACTAATGCCATCTAAGTGAGTACCATTCTCCATAAAAAATTTGGCCATAGATTTACCCTTAAGTGACAAATCTTAGTTTTCTTCACGAGTGGAAACTACTCAATTGGGAAGTTGTTGTTTCTCATTTCATTGGTAGGCCTTCTCAATGGGTCAACTACTTTGGGGTTCTAATGGTACTCCTCACAATGAGTTTAAGGGATTTCACCCAAGAACTTACCATAGTTATGTTAATAGGTTTTTACCCTAATCTAAAATAGGTTATTGTAATACAAAAAACTACTTAAATGAATTATGATGTAGAATAGAGTTAAGATTATCTGAGAAAAATACTTAAATGAATAATGCACAATAATAGAGTTTAGACTTTTTGGAAAAAAATTGGCCCTAGAAAGCACTTTGATACTAGATGAGAGGATCCTTCCTAAACAAAGTAGCAGGTAATTACAAATACATGAAATAAACTAGGAAAATCAACAATATATTGATTCAAATAAGTATAACTAAATCACAGTAGTTCAATTTTAGAATAATTGGCCTCTTTAAAGGGGATACCTCCTTTGAGAAAGCTAAATTCAATACAATTATTGGATTCCTTCATTATCCTCAACACTTACTTATATACTAAGTCTAATCTAAGTAACTACTACTTTCCATGAGTGTGGGATAAGACAAAATGCTCATGGGATGACTTACAACACATATGCATCCATAATAACTAATATACTAACAAAGTAAAGACAAAATGCTCATGGTATGACTTACAACACATATTCATCCATAATAACTAATATGCTAACAAAGTAAAGAGAAGAGGTATCACAAGTTCCTAACAAAATGACTTCTTCCAATAAGGAAATGCCAAGATGGATGTTATTACCAACCTCTACTTTAACTTAAAGAATGTTATTTGATACTTTGGTGTCTATTTAAATTTTTCATCCTTGTGTAGTAATTTTTCCATGGATGTTGATATAGTTGCATATCCTTTTATGAACTTCCTCTAATATGTGGTATGACCCAGAAAGGTGGGCACTTCAATTGCATTTATAAGAGGTGAAATTCCTACTATAACAATAGTTTTAGATGGATCGACCAAAATTCTATCATTGTACACCACATGACCCAACACAACACCAAAAGGTGTAAAGAATAGTCATTTTTATTTTATTTTAGGTAATGCATAAAGCATGACATCTCTCTAACATCAATATTAGCTGTAAAAATGATCTTTAAACAAATAGAAAACTAACCAATCATATATATTGACCTATAGTAAATCATGAATAAAGTCTTTAAATGCATTTACTAAAACTCTAAAAAATATAGTAGGTGTGTTATTTAAACTAAATGCAATTACCATGTATGCAAATGATCCCCAATCAATAGTAAAGGTAGTTTTGGTCTGATCCTCTTTAGAAATAAAAATATGGTGATGCCCACTAAAACCATCTATAAAGGAATATACTTCATGTCTATCCATGTATTGAAGAACTTCATTAATAAAAAGGATAAGAAATGGATCATTAACATAAGAATCATGGAGTGCATAATAATCCCCACACACTTGTATTTCTCCTATCTTCTTAGGTTGTACCACCATGCGGCTCACCCATTATGACTTTTTAACTAGATAAATAATTCTAGATTCTTGCATTTGATCTAATTCAACCTATACTTTAGTTTTCATATTAGTATTGAGAATGTAGGGTCACTTTTTAATTAGGCATGTAAATTCTTTTAGCTCGATATGCATTTCTCCTAGATATGGATCTATGCCTTTGACCTCTAAGAATTTGATAGGAAACACATCTTGATAATCTCTCAATATTTTTAGAGCTTTAAAGATCTACTCTTGTCCCCAATAATCTCCCATTTTTACAATCTAAGGGGATACTACTATTTCAATATTTCCTTGAGTCTTTTGCAATGGTTCTTGATATATCTTACTTGATCCACTAGGCATAGTATCTTTTAAAATGCATTTGCCTTCACATTGTGGGATGTCAATATTTCAAAGTTTCTCTTATTTTACTTGCATTGCACTAGTTCAGACTCTTCTTCACACAATGGTTCAAATAACCCTTCTAAATTAATATCCCCATCACTATCATTATCACTGGATTCTATTAGATCATTACTTATTTTATTACACAACTGAATCTAGAGATGTTATTTTTTATTGGATTTATAATTGTGTAGTATGAGATCGAGGTCTTGTGTAGCTTCCTAATGAAAGGATGATTCAACAAAATTTGTTAAATACTCTATGCATTTACAAAATATAAAATTTTAATCTTTTACAAGGCATTATGTAATAATGGATTATCATCTTCAAATATAAAATTTTGGATAATATCTTGATGAAGTTGTTCCCAATGTTTAGTTTACATTGTATGGTACTGATGAATGTACTATATTATTGGAATAGGTGGAAGTGTATGACTAAATATGTGCACCAAATAACAAGGCTCTATGCCCTATGTAGTCCATACATAAATTTAGTAATATATGTGTAATTCAAGATATTATCCCTATTAAAATAAATTCCATTCTACTTTAATACTAGTTGGTAGTTGAAATATTGCATCCAAGATTTTATAGGCATCCTTCCAATGCATTTTTGTGCATATCCCACCATGTTATGATAATTTCATTTAATGCACAATAGCGTACACTGACTCATTATTCCACCTATGTTATATGGTTTTAAATATTCAATAATAATGGATTGATATACTCAGTCATAAAATATTGGGATATTTATTGTTTTGTAGTGAACACCATGCATAGAGGTTACAACTCATGATCTCCATAGGACCAATTCAGGATGTGTGCATCCAAGTCACCACTTATGGATAATGTAAAATCCTAAGGAAAAATTAATTTAAGTGTAGGTTGAGTAAAATACATCATAGTTTCACGATTATTATACAAAAAGTCTACCTTAGATCTTGTTGGTGAATGTACTAAAGGAGAAACACATTCTTTGATTTGAACCTTTCTCACTAGAAAATTTATGATAATTAGTTTGAATACCAATATTTGTTCATGTTGCATAGTATTGGGCTTCCACTTTTGACATTCTATAGTGTGCACCCTAGTTTTTTTTTCAACCATCCCCATTTTAAACCAATTATTGTCCCCTTAAGCATAAGGAGACTCTAGCTCCTTAGGAATGATATATGGATTTTACTTAGATTTGTTTAAAGTTATGGCTACTATATTATCTTTTTAATGTGATTCTAACTAATTACACATAGTATTAATAGTATTTTGGACATCCTAGGCCCCTTTCTTGCCAATTAAGGTAAGGTAATGGGTATCTATTATCTTCTTGTCAATAGCACAAAATTCATGTTACAGGTTGTGTTCAGCCATTTAAATTTCAACATCATCTAGTGGACCAATGGGTTTGACTCTATCGTAATATGTTAAACTTAATGTTACTAGACTGTAACTCTGAGTTGGTCAGCCAATGACTTCCCATGTTGAATGAAGAATCATATTGATATTACTATCAAAGTCAAATATTTAATTTAGAATTGTGTATCCATCGAACTCGATATATAGTTGTGAACCCACATCTTAGGGATTCTAGGTCTGGACATATGAAACTACTTTATTGTCCCTTATTTGTCCTCGCTACACACACCTTAGAAGATTATGAAGAAGGTTTGTGATATTATAGGATATATACTCATTTCACAATATGATGAGTAGTTTCATTAGATCTATCAAATTGGTCACAATGCCTTCTTGTCACACTATCTGAATAATTTTCTCATACATCTGTGAATCAATAATAGTGTTATCCTCATAAAAAAATTGGTTTTATTGTATTTCTTATAATACCTTCTTAGCTTGATATATTAAATTATTTTATGTTGTAGGGTTAGAATTTTCATCCCATTGAACTTTCTCAATACCATTATCTTGAGGAATATTTAATGTAAGTAAACCTTATTCAATCATTTGTTTCCTTGTGATGACTTTCATAGATGCATTTTATTTTGGTTGTACATTAATCATATTTATATTATGTACTGGCTTTTCCTTTTTTTATTTCTCCAGATCAAGGTAGTCTTTCATCTAATTTTGAATTTTGATCTTACAATATACATAATAAACTTACCTTTGAATATTTTTGGGATAGTTCCTCATGTATTGATTATATGATCTACATAGATAACATTTCATAGGAGGTCTAGTCTATCAATTATTGTTATTGCAACCTAATTGATATCCGCCATGATATCCTCCCATATAACCTCACTTGTAGCATCTTCTATTATGTTGATATCCTTACCCTTAGGGTTTTTGTCTATTATATCCTCTTTACTAATTCATCTATGGATCATATGTTCCATACTAATACTAAGGAGAACTTGGAGTCCAAGTTGCCTATTATTGTTTAAGATTTATGTTTCTCCATGTTTACACATACTACCCATAATATTGATACAAGAAAGATGACATATTATTGTAGATTACCAAGATTTATGGATAAAAATATGGTGATGAAGGCATATAATATTATGGTAATGAAGGCACCCATCTTGGACTACCTTGAGTTGTATTTGTCAACTCCACACTTGGTCCTAGAATTAATTACTTTGTAGTGGGTATTTGCTAGGACTTAACATTAATACATTCTTCATTATATATTTATTTAACTCATTAATTACAAAAAAAATCATATCATCATGATTTTTATATTTACATAAATTAAAATACATGTTGTGTGACTTTTAAATATATTACTGAAGGACATGGCAATTGGATGTAGGATGTCCAACTAACCTATAGATTTCACAAAATTCTATTTTGATTGTTAGACAACCATTCCTGTGATGTCCCTCATGACCAAACTCTATGCACCATAAGCCTAATTTAGGCTTATAATTTTCATGAATCTAATTTATCCTCCTCATAAACCACTCTAACATAACTTCTAATTTTGATCTTATCAAGGGAAAATCTACATAGTCTTCTATCTCTTTAACTCTGATGGCAACAGATTGAGCATCAACTTTCGTGGAGATTTAGTTTGTAAAATAATGAACCTTAATCTTGGTCATAAACCCTATAAAAACCAAGTAGGTTTATATTTATCTTTTAGAATAAAATCAATTTTGTTCATTACATTAGAGAAGCTATGATAATATTCTTCAATTGTTTCACCTAATTTTTTAAAATTTTATTTAGATCCTAATCAATTAAATGGAGATTTTTTTAATTTGAATTCTAATATTAGTAAATATTTGACTTATTTTAAATTTAGGGTATGAAATTTTATTTTTCAAATGAACTCCAAAGCACATCCTCCCAAAGCCACTACTAGTTCACATTTTTTCACATCATCTAATGTAATCCCTTTTACAAACCATTTCATATTGTAGGTAAATAAGTATTATTCAAGATTCAAAGATTAATCATATGGAATAAAGGTAAAAAAATACCTTCAAAAAGTGTCATATCTTATGGATTTCTATTTGTTATAATTCTTTGAATACTAGTAACTATGACTAGTGGTGTCTATGCACTGGTTGTTACATAGTTAAATGACTATATGCTGATTCACACTATTATTTTATAGAGTAACCATAAATCCAAATTCATATAACTTCTTTATTTATAATAACCATTTGATTTATATATTGAGCCTTCCAAAATTGTTGATAAAGAAATCAAACTAGCTAGAATTAGCTTCTCTCTCTAAGCTTTTTCTACCTTCTATAAATAAAGTGGGATTGGGGGATGTATACCCTTGAAATGAGTGACAATTATTAATAACTTCTTGTTTATAATTTAAAAATATAATATTAATATCTTAAAATTTAATATTTTCCTAAGAAATTTCCTTCTTGGATATAACAAAAAGCCCCTTAGTTAATTGTGACCTACCTACACTTCTTAACTGATCTACCTTAGCATCACTGCTTCCAACCTCATCTTTATCATCAAGCCATTTATCATGTTATACATACCCATCTATTTTAATATATTTTGTACCTTCTTTCAAAAACCTTTCTTTTTTAGCATGTTTCCCTTGCATATCTTTAAATTTATCAATTTATTCTTTACTCCTAGTCTTAGTCATAGTTACTTCAAGGTTATTTCTCTTATTCCATCTTATTTACTATTGAATATCTCTTTTAATTCACATAATTTTGTTTTTATTCAGATTATTTTCACCTTTCATATTTTGGAATAAAATTCAAGTTACTCTTACATAGCTCTTCATCATCCACTTTCTCTCACAAAGACCCCCATAGTACCCAAAGAGACTACTCCAAGTTGGCTTGAGTAAGATCCATGGCCTTTTCCACAACTAACATCTTGATCATAAAGGGTAGTTACTATAAAAAATTATCTTTGATTCCTTAAAAAAAATCTTTCATAGTATTAAAATCTATATATCATTATGCTACAATCTCTATGATATATCCATTGATCATAGTCTTCATCCAGTAATCTACTGATCATGACTACTCAATATCAAGTTTATGAAATTTGTCTAGTTTATCCTTAGTCCAAATTATAAAGTTTATTATCCTTGGACTAAATCAATATTATTCTAATCTGGATAACCATGTAACTAAAAATCCATACAATTTTCATTATAAAATTTCATAGATTTAACAATAGATGTGTTCTTGGATGATCTCCTCTATAGTATTTCTAACTCTTCATACTTTTTCCTCTAAAAATTTCCTAATTTTTTGGTCTAGTGATCGTTATACATCTCTAAATCTTGATAACCATCTAAACATAGTTAATATAATTTGGTTCCACACTCACCACACCATTGTTACAAGGGTTCCTAGAATTACATTGGAACATGCTAATTATAGGGATATACGGTGCAATAGATAATACAAAAAGGTGCCAAAGAGATAGAAATATTACATACCCTTTATGATATATTAAAATAAACTAAAGAGTAGTATTAATCATAAATAAAAAAATAGAACCATAACTTATATTGCATCATATTATATAAAAAATCAAACTAGAGTACTTAACTGCACATACACCATAAAAGAAAATAGGGGAAAACTATAACAAGACAATCTATATTAACTCTATCAACACAACAAATCATATTATATTACATAAAATTACTATTTATATCATTTTATAGTTATGTTGTCTCTTTACCTTCTATCCTTCTAAGATACAACGTGAAAGACTTCATACATTCTCCAATTATTCAATTAGATTTACAAGGCCAAATACATATTAAACTATACACATGACAAAATCAAACACTTTGCACATGTGTTTATCTTATATACTTCATGATTTTAGAAAGATCCAATCTTCATCTAATATATGGGGACACCATTGATGTGGATATCACTTTAGAGGATGTCCACATGTTTCTTGGAATACTTATAGGCATGACACTGATGATTATAGACATATTGGAGGCTATGGATGAGATATGAGAATCAACACAATGGGATACATACTTAGATAGGATTTACTTATGGTTGATGGTGAGCTTATTTCATGTTTATATTGGAGACATTATAGACATCTATAAGGTGGTGATAGGACTTGTGATAACACAAGTATTGTGTCATAAGTTAGATGATAAGGTAACACTCTATGTAATAGTTTTATGCCAGTCTATACTAAATCAAGGAACATTATGATTTTGGCAATGTCATATGGGTCCATCTAATGCATGATATGTATGGAATGTATTATATAGGGAATTATACCATGTCACTTATAGTTTTGTTTAGTGCATGTATATATGAGAGGTTCCCCATGTATCGTCCAACTAGGTTACCCCATGTGGTTGATGATAGATTGCCTCATGTCTTGAGGTAGAGATAAAACCATGTAGTGTAGGTGGTGCCCCATGTGTCTAATTTATAGATGATCATAAAAGGGGAGATCATGTGGTATACTTATATGCACATTACTATTCTATGACCTATTTGGTCAAATGTTACTATAAGGTTGACATGGGTGTAGATCATTGCTCAGTACACATCATGGGTAGAGCCACATCTAGTGGAAAGTTTTTTAGGATAGTTAATATCCCCACTTGATAGACCCTCTAGTATTGGGAACAACATGTTATAGAGATGAGAGAGAGGGGAGGTGCAGGGATATATGTGGATATACCAATGATCAAGCCTTAACATGCTAACCCATAGACTGATTGAGTAGATAGTAGGTGGAAGTAGAATCAATAAGAGGAGATGTGATGGATGTGGATACACATGCACAACAAGAACTATAATATAAGAAATATATACTACCACATCCACATTAAATATGGAGGCACCACTAGTATGAGGAGATGCAAGTATGAGCTATAACACATGGAGACCCAATAATTTCTCCATGATATAGCTAGTCCATAGAGGTACCTCTAAGGAGAGGATCACAACATGCTTGAGTGGTGAATCTTGGGTTTACATTTGTGTGGAGATTTATTACATAGGAGGTGCTCAATGGATAATTATATGGAGACGTTGTGGTTAGTGACACCAACACTAGTGATAAATGTTTTAATTTTGATTTTATTTTTTGATATAGGACACTAGTTTTATTATGATTATGGTAGACTTTTTATTTTTAGATATATATGTGATATGATGCATATATAGTTTTAGTTTTACATATCCTATGATGGAGGAGGTCATATGGTCATCTCTCATTATGTGCACACACTATGACATATTAGATGGGGTGTTGCCACCCTATGACCCCACCACATTAGATGATCCTATGGTTTTATATGTCATAGCCAAAGAGAGCTAATTTGGACCTATGAAAGAGGCCATTAGGAAGTTACATCCATGTCATAATGGGATACAACCAATAGTATGGGTTAGAGAAGGAGAGGCATATGCCTAGCAAGCCTTGGCATGGGAGAGAGTGGCACACATGGTAACCACCATATAGTTTGGATAGGTGCAATCCTAGGCGGTCCATCTACAAGGATAGGTTGTTGTCCTGAGATCACATAATACCTCATTACAACATACTATTCATAGGGGATAGTTCAAGGCATTTATGGGTAGTGTTGTTAGGCCACATGATAGGCATGATGGAGTCCAGTCTTAGAGCTAGAGCTAGAGATATTGTGTTTTGTTTTTTTAGAAAACACATGATTTATCTCTCTCTCTCTATATATATATATATTGATGTTGATAATTTTTATTGATCTCATGAGTTATACTTGGATGTGGATGTTGATGCATGGATATTTTTCTTTCTAGCACATGTATTTAGATTTTGTTTTATATTCTATCAAAAATATATGTTGAGTGTTTTATTTTCTAGCACGATGTGATATACATGAATGGTTATAAATAAAAATTCAAAAATGATTTGGAAAAGTATAATTAATAAAAATAAAATTTACTAGACACTATATAATGATGAGAAATGTGTAATAACAAAAATGACTAATTATAATAAACCAAAGATTATAAAAAGGGAATAAAGTTTCTTAACCATGGAAAGGATTTGTACCAAGCTAAAGTAAATAAAAAATCACTCTATATCACATTGGGAAGTATTATGTTTTTTAATAAAATGGAAATCACATGAAAACTAGGTATACAAATAAAATAATTAAGTCAATCAATCATACTAAATCACATTGGGAAGTATTTAAAAAGAAAGACAAAATAGTAAAATGAAATTAAATTGATCACACTAATTCAAGTTGGGAAGTATAAATTTTTTAATTAAAATTATTTTAAGCATACATGCAATAAGAAAATAAGAAGATAAAAGTGAAAGATTAATGAAGTAAGCATAAAACATACTAAATCAAGATGGGAAGCGTGGCAATGATGTGTAACTCATAATCAATCATTACTTATCTTGAATTTGAAACATATAATTTCATTGTGACTTGGGTATTAGAATATTTTTTGAGGAAGGCCTAGTCCTATCCATGATCTTATGCTACAACTCATAAAGGGAACACCAATGAGGTGAAAATAACTATGGGGATGATTTTAAAAGGATTTTTGTAATGTGCTAATTTATGAGAAAGCCCTAATCATATCCATGGTCTCATATTGCAACTCATACAGGGAACACCAATGAGGTGGAAACTATTGTGGGGATGATTTTAGAGGTATTTTGTAATTTGGCAATTTGTGAGAAAGTATTAGTCCTATCCATGGTCTTAAATGTAACTCATAAATGGAAATCCTACTGTATTCATATAAAATGCAAAAATTGGTAACTTGAGCATGGCTAATGATACCCAATCCTTAGGTCCCTCTTGCTTGTTCTCATGACATTCTTTGTCTTACTTTCACTAATCCTAGCTAAGCTAGGACCCTCTCTTCATGACTAATCCATCTCACTAAGCCCTATCAACTCAAGAGAATAGCACCCTACTTAGACACTAGCACTAAACCCTAGGGTGTCTAGATTTTAGTGCTATTGTCCAAGTTCATCTTAGGCCCCAATGGTAATTTTATTCTAGATCCTTATCTCCAATCATGTTGTCCTAATACTAATTCATTTAATCCATGATCAATATATCTATATAAAATCCCATACAAAGATTTTTTGAAAAGGGTTGGCAAATATAATTCAAACAAGCAAGAATATATGGAAGACCACTCAAGCGATTTTCCCTATTCTCTATATATAGCCAACATATAAACAGTCAAACCAATTCAAGTCCTTACACCAGTCCCTACTCATCTCAAGTGTACCTGGGTTTAGCATTTCTTGTATTTTATTCACTATTATACCAAACACTCTTAAAGGGAGTACTATATGTGGCTTGATTCATCTTCAGAGTATTGGTATATAGGTAGTGTGCCCACACATAGGGTGTGAAGCATGTCCAGTGCATCTTACACAAATTAACCCCTTTTACCCATTTTATATAGTTTATTTAAATTGTATAGAAGATACAAATACGTAAATAATAATCTCTATAGGGAACTCTATTTATAGAAATGAACTAAAAATTGGTACATAGGCTCACACTAAGTAGGCAAAAAGAACCCAAAAAGATTAAATCCTTAGGATAATAGTGCCAGAGGAATATAGTGATAGATCCCAGGTTGTTTAGTTTTGGCACTCATATCCAATAAAAAAACAAAGTCCAAGATCTTGTTTGTGAGTGTCCTAGTCCTACACAAAAATTTCTAGACACTGTCTCTATTGGAATAGTCTAGAATAAGCTAAGTTTAATTTTCTCTCTCTCAGTGCTATTTTTAGAAAAGGTCTAATTTAAAATTAATTTTCAAAAATTAGTAGCTTTAGCTAGGAATATTATTTACTAATTTATCCTACTCAGACCTATTTATTAAATAAGAATAAAACTCCATTATTACCAAAAATAACAAATCATTTGGTGAACCTGACTTACTTTAAATTTTGCATAAAAACACTAGAAACCCTAGGGTAAATTCCTAGCTGATTTTTCCCATTATTTTTTGAATTTTTTTAAAAATATTAAAATTAGAAATTCCTTCCAAATTTTAAAATTTTGTAGTAAATTTTAAAATAAAATTATTTTCAAACCCTAGTTTCATAAACTAGATCCCAGTAATTTTTCAGCATTAATCCAATAATTTTTTGATTTTTTTTTGCACATATAAATTAGAAATTTATCTCAAATTTTAAAATTTTGTAGTAAATTTTAAAACACATTTATTTCAAACCTTAGTTGCATCAACTAGCTCCTAGTAAATTTCCATTCATTTTCTGAATTTTTAGTTGAATATTAAAATTAAAAAATCACTTCAAATTTAAAAAATTCATAGTAATTTTAGAGAATTTATTTTTTTCAAAACTCTAGTTGCATCTATGAGGTCCCATTAAATCAATCACTTTCCATAAATTTCTGAATTTTTTCTTGAATACTTAACTGAAAAATTAAATTTCAATTTAAAAAATTCTTAGTATTTTGCAAAACAATTGTTTAAAAATCCCTAGTTGCATGTAATATCTCCTATTATTCTTCTTGAGGTATCACCTTACATTCATAATCAAATTACAAAAATGATTCTCACTTATGTACAAAATTTTCTTACATTTCTTGTAAATAATAAGGAAACCATAATGGGCCCTATCATGTATATGAATGATGAAGTATATCATATAATAGTACAGAGATTCATCCTTTACATTTCATGTTTATGTTTCATTATATGTGATGATATTAAAAACTTCATTGCAAAAAATGCACAAAATTTCATTTTTTTTTACATATTCTCTTTTGCTCATACAAAATAATTAATAACTCCATTTTGTTACACACATTAAGAATATTATGTTACATGTCAAAATTTTCGTTTCCCTTATGAAAAAATTCATGTTCTCTATCCTTTTATTTCTATTTCTAATGTGGATTTTTTTTTCAATTTTATCATGCTAAACACATTAGAAATATCATAGCACATGTCAACGTTATTTATGCATTCTTGCACAAATTCATGCTCTCTATCCCTTACTTGCTAGCTCTCATATGGAATGATCTTTATAAACATTTTTTTACATAACATATAACTCTAATTAAATGAATTTTATCCCACATACATGGTTTCTACCTAGAGGATCAATTGCATAAGCTAACAACTACCTACCAAGTTTCAGTGCCATATCTAATGTTTGTACAAAGTAACTCTAAAGCAAATAATTCATAGACACAAAAGATAATGTTATTTGATAATGTTTGTCACCAAGTTTTGGGATTTATTAAACATCCTAAAGCAAATAATTCATAGACAAAAAAGATCTAGATACAACAAAAGTCAACACTAGCATTCTATTGGTTCAAGATCAAGATTATAATGATGAGTGGAACAATATAGGTTATTATGATTTCCAAGAAACCAATAATGAATTCAAATATTCAAAGTCATATTCACAGCCATTCCCTCATCCTTCACAATCACACATTCTTCTTTTGTTTGATACATGATACCATGATAGGGAGTCTCCCATGAGACTCATCGGTTAGTATCATACTTTCCTAATTTTTATTTTACATATTTCTTATTTCTTGACTATACATAGTTCAAAGATATTCCAAAATTCAAAAATACTATAAAATTTCAAAATATAAAAACAATATAACATTTCAAAAAATCCAAAAACATTCAAATATGTCAAAAACAAAAAAAAAACATTGTGATTATATGCATCATCCATGATTTACATTTATACTACTATGATATGACTTACATTTATTATTCCATGCTATTTTATGTAGGTTTATCTACATTACCATGTTTCATTTGATCTTCTTTGAGTGCGTGTCATGAAATCTAGCTATTTGATTGCTTCACTCTATCCATTGATGGGGCATTCTTACTTATACATTCGATACACACATCAATATATCTTCCCCTTAGGGGAATCTTCTACATGACTACATCATATAGTTTATGTCATTCCTACACTACACACTCCAAGTTATAATTTTGATGTACATTACTTAGTAGATTACACAAATTACTATATTGACATTTCACTAGTATCTAACACTTGTGTATCTCTTAACATACACCTAGTCTTGTACCAAACATGTCTTACATACTTTCTCTCTTTCTTTGATTAGTTAGATATGATTCTATCTTTCCAATTATTACATGCTTTCCCTTCTTGCTTAGCATAGCTTGTTGGATTGTATTTCTAATTCTTTCTTGTATCTTATATGTGCCTTAGGATATTTACCAATGTATTTTACTTCTATTAATGTGTGTGACTTAATACATTTTCCAATTTCCTTTTCTTTTACTCTTATATGAGCCTATGGCCATTGTGCCAACATTACTTATTTCACTTGTATGTGTATGTGGCATTTGAACATGCTTTGTATGCTTGATTTCTAGTTTGAATTACATGTACCCATGTACCTTGATTGCATGGCCCCTTAGATACCATTGTATTCTTCTTACTTCTTGTTTTGTGTGATTATTGCTTGATTAATTATTGATTATTGCAACACCATGATCCATATCATGCATTTTATTATTTTTTTAGATTGTTTGATGGACATTGTACTCCATCCCTCCAACTAACAACTAATGAACTAAAAACTAAAATTTATAGTTTTAATTCAATTCAATTACATTACATTACACATGCTACTACATTTTTATATCTATCTAGGCACACTCCTATTGATTTAAAAATCTCTCAAATCAAACCATGTTATATATTAAGATATATTGTGGATTATCATTGCTATATCATGCATATTTTATAGTTTAACACACTTGTAGATGTTTTTATTTTGAGGGTAGTCATTACAAGTTACCTATTCTTACCCTCATAAGAGAGGGCCAAAAATAGGTGTTTTTATATAGAGATAAAAACTCCTATCATTTGAAAAATCTAGTTTCAAAACAACCAAAATAATAACTAGTCATCAAACCACTCAGAATAGACTAGGTAAACAATCAAGAATCTAGAATAGTGATCAATTTCAACTGAAGACAACAACACTAAGTCTATACTATAGTGTTGGACACTAGGGTATCCATTTTTGGTGATCCTATCCAAATAAAAAAAACCAAATTTTTCAAAAGTATTTAGAAAGGTAGGTTTGGCTATAGTTTTACAAAATTAGACTAGTTCAAATCAACAATTTTTAGTAGAGTTTTCTTAGAGAATCTACAAATAGGGGGCATCATGCATGGAATGATTGGTTCTTACATATATTTTTAGATATGATAGTTGGTATAACTTCTAAATCAGAAACCATGTTTTAGACATCAGTTAATGGAGGCAGATTGTACAACACTTTTGATTTTTTTCTTTTAATTTTTAGCATTACCTAGGAATTCTCAATAGTTACATACCTTATTCCATCTATAGGTGGTTAGAATAATTTTGGAGTAGCTTTTATATAATCCTATCTTCTACATTCATGATTACTTGAGTTCTTGAGTGGATTCCACATAAGTCAAATTTTCAATTTTGTAGTGGCTTTCATACAAGCCTAATCTCCATATTTTTTTGAGGTGGCCAACATTAGCCTAGTTTTTAGCACAGATTTAGCTATCCATACCACATTATCAAAATTTTAGAGCATTCATGGGATTTAAAATCCATCTCATATAACATACACATTCATACATATTGATATCAGTTCATAGCTCCACTTCATGCGACAATGAGGTGCCAAAGGGATAGGCTTTGTATTCTTGAGCCACCTCTTTAGAGTGATGAGACACACAATATAGACATTTATTGGCATATGCATGATCATATAGCTTCACTTAGTGAGCAACGATGGAGCTGAAGGGCTAGCCTTTGCATTCTTGAGCCACTTTTTAAGGAATTAAACACTTAACTCTATTTATGATATAACTTTTGGTACAACATCATCCAACACATATAACATTACTTAGCTTTATTCAGTATCATAACAATTTTTATATTAGTTTGTATACATAGTGAGGTGTATTCATTCCTTTTGCTTCCTCTCTTAACTAGCTTTGTACATTCTTGTTTTATATTACATATAATAAGAACTAATCTACTCTTTATTTTCCTTTCATAGATTCACACTTACACAACATATTGTATATGCATTATCCAACATTATTCAACATCACAAAAGCTTCATGGGATTCACCTTTGTAGGTAAGATTAGGTACACTATCTATTTTCCTCTATCCTAGTATTTCACTTCACTACATTACTAGAATAAAGGGGGGAATATATAGTCATATAAAATGAAAAAATTGGTAACTTGAGCATGGGTAATGACACCCAATCCTTAGGTCCCTCTTGTTTACTCTCATGACCCTCTTAGGCTTACTTTCACTAATTATTAGTCATCTATGGCCTTTCAGATGTGATCTCAGTTGATCCAAGACCATCTCTTCATGACTAATCCATCTCAGAACAATAGCGTGCAACTTAGACTCTAACATCAAACCCTAAGGTGTCCAAATTTTGGAAATATTGTCTATGTGCATGTTAGGCCCCAATGGTCATTTACTTCTAGATTATTATATTCAATTATGTTGGCCTAACATGAATTCATTTAACCCATGACCAATGAATCCATATAAAATCCAATTCAAATATCATTTGGAAAGGGTTGGTAAATATCATTCAAGAAAAGAAGAATACAAGCAAGACCACTCAAACAATCTTCCCTATTCTTTGCATACACCTATCCTATACACTTTCAAAGAAATTCAAGTCATTACACCAGTCCCTAGTCATATTGAGCATACCCAATTTTAATATTTCTTGTATTTAATTCACTATTGTACCAAGCACTCTTAAAGGGAGAAATACATATGGATTGATCTCTCCTCAGAGTATTGGTATATAGGCAACATGCCTACACATAGGGTGTGAAGCACGTCTAATGAATATTACACACACTGACCCATTTTTCCCATTTACCAAAGTTTCTTTCATTTAAATATAAGATACAAGTACTTAAATAATCAGCTCTATAGGGAACTCTGTTCACAGCAAGGACTTAAAAATTGGTACACAAGCTCATATTGAGTAAATGAACAAAACCTAGAAAGCTTAAATCCTTAGAAAAATAGCATTGAAGAAGGAATACAGTGCCAAATCCTAGGGTGTATATTTATAATTCTCCTTTCCAATCAAAAAATTAATTCTAAGATGATGTTTAAAATAGTGTCCCAGTCCTACACACAAGTTTCCAGATTCTATCTTAGTAAGAAAAGTCTAGAATAAGCTATGTTTAATTTTATCTCTCTCATTACTATTTTTAGTAAAGGTCTAATTGAAATTTAATTTCAAAAATTAGTAGTTTTAGTTAGGGATATTATTTACTAATTTATCCTACTTATACCTATTTATTAAATAGTAATAAACTCTATTATTCCCAAAACTAACAAATCACTTGCAGTGAATAATCATATAACCAAATAATATTTCTAAAGGGGAAATATTATGAATGTTGTAAATGAAAGACATGATGTAAAAATCATGTCATAGGAATATATGAGAAGACCTTAAGAAACATGAGGCACACTAATTACATAGGAAAAATACTAAGGGGCTAGTGACCTTCAAAATACAAAGGATGCCTGCTCACAATAAATGCAAAGCTATATAAGTAAATAAGTGAGATACTAAGATCAAATAATGATCATTATATGAATAATAATAGTAAAATGGACCTACCTTCCCATAATAGGTTCCCCATTCTTTAGGACTTATTATATAGCCATTAGTTTACTGTGAAGATTGGGTACTTGTGTGTGAAAGTAGGTAGCACTAAACGATTTTTTATTCTCCTCTTCAATTCTACTAGCCTATTGCACCCCAATGGACATAAACTATATCATGAGGGAAAATATGGAGTTTTACCTTTGATTATAAAAATGAGATGTGATATGAATCATGTATTTTAGTGTGATTTGAATTTTGAAATTTTTATGTTTCCTTTTGTATCATTGCCTTTTGTTTAAATGATTTGAGTTTTATATTTGATGGATTTTAATATTCCTCTTCCATATAGATTTGGAAGAACTAAACTAAGTGATAAAATAGATACACATTAATGAGATTTATACTTTAGTTATAGGGAGATAAGTATCCAAAGACATGATTGAATAAACACTTAGGATTTACCTTGGAACTAATATCTCATATCAAGCTGCAATCATGTGTATTCCTAATATGAAAAAGGAAATAGGGGAATAAAATGAGATCCAAAGTGGATCAGTAAGATGGGATCATAATGATATGTCTTTTTTTATAACTAATCACATGCTAAATAAGTATTACTAAGGGGAGAAAGGTTTGTATATCCAAGTCAAAATAATAATCATCCATGTTGTTGAGATAAGGTAGCAAACAAACACAATAAAAATAAAGAGATCCATACAAATAATTGAACTAATAAATATAAGTGTGTAATCATCAAAATTATGAAAATAAACCATAAGTAAATATGAAATAAAATTAAACCATATAAAACAGATGATGCATAATATAAAGATCCATGTGAAATAAACAAGTGAAGCAAAATCTGACACATAGACAAATGATATAGTATATAAAAGTGGATCACAAGTCTAATCCAATATCATAATGAAGAATAAAGTGAAATAACACATTTATATGTTCACAAATATTGATAAATTTATCCACAAATATTATCCATGAAATTTGAAATATCTCTATGAATCTAGATCCTAATGGTAGCAAGAGTATCATCTATCCTCATAGAAATTTGTGAAGATAACTCTTAGAGAATATCCTCAATATAAAATGTAGGCATACCTAAAGGATCATGATCATGAGGGATATCATGCATAAAATACCCAATGAGGGAAATAGATGCTAGATTAGGAATGGTATCTAGGGGACATGAAGGTGGAACTAATGGTGGAAAAGGAACCATATGTGAGAGAGAATATGTAGGTGAAGAGGGAACCACAGGTGAAGAAGGAAGAGCCTTATTATGTGGGTGACCTATTGGGGGGAATATTTTGCACAAAAATGGTCGTAAGGTGATCATGAAGGTGTTGCTAGAGAATGAAACAATAATTAGTTTGATGGGTACTAAAGTGGTGTCAAAGGCAATATAACTCCACATATTTTGGGATATAATGAATAAACAATTGGGAGGAAGTATATTATTGTCTTTGGGTTTGGGAAGGATAGGATGTACTGTTTCTATATATTTTTGAAGATTTTGACAATGGGTGGAAGAAAGATTATCTGTGCCATTAAACTAATAGATACACTTATTATTAGACTTTGGGGGTCTACTAATAGAATAATATATCCAATCAATCTCTAGTCCAATGACCAAAAAAAAATTTAATATAAAAATAAGGTTGATTGGATAATTGTGTGGGAAAAATATCAAGCTATAGTAAAGGAAAAAGGCCATCACTAAGGGAATGTGGGGTGGGTGTAGATACTAGGCTGAGCTCATCTGAAGGAGGATAAAAGTTATATATAAGATGACTCTTAACTAAAGGTAAAATGAGAGTAGGAACTTGAATAAACTCATATGAGGTGAATTAGGATGCATAAAATTCTTAATAATAATAAACAAAATTTGTGGTGGAAGTAAACTATAAGGATCCTAGTATCTAGTAAAATAATAAAGACTAATCATAACATGATCCATGAGATTGATCCTAAGAGGTTCTTCCAAAATTGGAGGTGTACCATGTGATCACTCCATATATAACATAAAAAAAGGAAGAATAATAGAATTAGGTGCTATGCAAGTAATAATATGATAAGATGAACATAAAGATTGAAATAAAGAAGTACAATACTGAAGAATCTCAACATCTCTAGCTAAGACAAGTCCTCCTAGGAATAGATCATCTAAAGTATAAACATCATCATAATTTCATCTATGAAGGTCTATGGTACAAGTAGGTATGATTTTTTTTAGATGTTTCATGATGAATATAATGTCAAGTCTTCGTTATGACCATAGGTATGTCATAGATAAGTGACTGATGGGAGCATGGCTTCAAAGACAATGGAAGTTGGGAGATGAGATAAAGGGAGAGATCCAAAGTTTTTTATCTTGATGTTGATCTTATCTATCTCATTATCATCATAATCTAAGAAGTTAGATTGTATGTCCTTGATGAGTTTATGGTGACCATTATAACCTTGGGTAGAGTTGATAGGATAATTAAAATGTTAAGATTCACAAAATGGGATACTAGGCAAGGGTTCAAATGTTGTAATTTCAAATAAACCACATTCTTGGAATTATTAAAAATTTTAAAGGTTTGCGTCTCCTTGAATCTTATATATAACACAGGTATGGGGAAACTTGATGCATTGGTAGTCGAATGAGGCAACAACCCTCATGCAATGAGTCCAAGGTCCATGAAGCAAGATATTGTATGAAAGGGGTAAGTTAAATATCATAACATTTACTTGAAAATTGACATGAGGGAAGGTGATAGGAAGACACACACAACCTTAAGGAGGAATTTACCTTGTATCATAACCTTGACATATAATATGTGTGGATTTAAGATTTCACTTACAATATCCATGAGTTTTAATGTAATCAAGGGAGGTGATGCAAGTGCCTAAACCCTCATCAATCAAGGTATTTTTGACATGGATATAATCAATTTGGATGCTAATGAAGAGTGTAAGATCATCCACATGAAGCATAATATAATTTATGATCAATAAAAAAATAATAAACTTAAGGGAAAGATAAGTGTCAATTATTTCATCAACATGTATAGACATCTATTCACATTATTGCAAGTTACTATCTTCAAACCCAGACAAGATAGCTTCACATCCTATTCTAGGAGGACAAAGGATGTTCATTTAAAATAATAACTAAATCAAATGGTTGTCAGGATGGGGGGAAGTTCATTTTAGGAATTAGTCCTAAATTAGATATATTAGGGAGTTTAGGTTTTTACTCCACATAATTAAATATTAATTAGTGGAGAAGTTTATTCAATAAATAGGTATGTTTATTAATGTAAGTTATTTGTTGCAACAAATCATGTAGTGATATTGTAAGAGATATTTTAGGGTTGTTGGTTATTAATTTTTAGGTTTTAGAACAACTAACATATTATTGAGTGTTGTTATAATATTACTCATATATATTGTAATGTCTTGTTTAATAAAAGATATGTTGATGAGATTGACCAAATTATATGCTTTTCCACATTTGAGCATTTGAATCTTTCATTAAAATGGATTAAATACTAATAATTGTATTAAAGTTAGGTTCCCTAATGGTATCTCTCTATATATTTCATTCATTTATGTTTTCACCAAAGCAACTCAATGACCAAACATTGCAACCCATTTACAGTAATCATTGTTTTACTGTCCACATCTACTTGCATTTTGTTATTGGTTGTAAAACGAAGACCATGTGTTCTCCCAATTGCTCCACCATTCACATGTATTGTTGTTCTTTCCATCCTTCCAATCCTATTCTATAGTTTTTCCATCCATTTTATTCCCTGTATACATTTAAAATTTTGATAAGAATATATATATAATCTTCTATTTGAGTTTTGTCTATGTGTTTTATTTTCCTACCATGTATTTGGAAAAAAAATTAAAAAAAGGATATATTCAAAAAATAATATATATATATATATATATATATATATATATATATATAATCTTCTATTTGAGTTTTGTCTATGTGTTTTATTTTCCTACCATGTATTTGGAAAAAAAATTAAAAAATGGATATATTCAAAAAATAAAAAATATATATCTATTTTTATATATATTATGTAGACATTTTTTCATAGAGTTGTACAAGCCTGCAACTCTACCTCTTTGTCATCCATATAAGAAAGATGTGACATCCAAGGTGAGGAGTATAATAATGATAAATATTGGTGTATCTTATTATCCATTTTATTGATGAATTAGATATGGAAATGATGTGATGATATTTTTCCCATGTCAATCAATGATAGTCTTCCCACTTTCAGCCTCAACCCATGAGATGAACCTTACTTCATTTCGATTAGACATCAAATTCAACATAATTATCCACTCTAATCATATCTGAGCTTCTTGGTAGCAACATCTCATGAGACTCCTCTCCATGATAGACTCATATATTAAATTTGGTCTGCTATTCCTTTCATTGTGGTGTAACATCTCTTCATTGATCGCATACCATAAACTTCTCTAAATGTTTCCATATCCTCAACAATGAAGACAATCAACCATGGAAGCTCACTCAGACCATTAGATTTTACAACTTATCCTCCTCTCTTGATGGCTTCATCTTCATTACAATTGGGCTTCTCTCCAAAATTCCAAAATTAATCATGGTTTCTTTCTCAAGAATGTTTTTTTTTTTTTAAAGTAGTATAGATTGTTTGGTGAGTTTAGGTTTATTTTTTGATGTTCGTAATATATTATTTATTAAGTAATATGTAACGTTTTTTATTTATATTTATTTATGGTTTGATTTTATAGTGTTTCAATTTCTTAAAATATTTTTATTGATTTTTTTATATTAAGTGTTTATTTTATTTTTTGATATTCAATGTCTTTTTATTGATTATGTTTGTAGTTTTATTTTTTAATTTGTTTGGTTTTATAAAAAATCACATATATATATATATATATATATATATATATATATATATATATTTTTAAAGTTTTGTGTGCCAATAATATGTAATAGTTAATCACTTTTTATTTATTTTCTTTGTCATTTTGTTTGTAGTAGGTCTCTTGTGTTTTAATTACTTTTTTATTTTCTTTGTTGTTTTCTTAAAACATCCATGTAATGTTTTTTAGTATGCCTATTGTGTTTTAAAGTCATAAATAAGTTTATCAAAGGAAGACGAACTTCAAAAAATTATGGATGATTTTCAAACTCCCCATTTCAATGTTTGTAATTGAATGAATTATCCATTAAAACCAACACTTGAATTTCTCACCCCATGTTAAAACTATGAGGGGAATGTTAGGAATTAGTCCTAACATGGATATATTAGTGAGTTTAGGTTTGTACTTCACATAATTAAATATTAATTAGTGGAGAAGGTTATTCAATATATATGTGAGTTTATTAATGTAAGTGATTTGTTGCAACAAATCATGTAGTGATATTGTAAGATAAATTTTAGGGTTGTTAGTTATTAGAATAACTAATCTATTACCAGGGAGTGTTGTTAGAATATTATTCATATATAATGTAATGTTTTGTTTAATAAAATATATGTTTATGAGATTGACCAAATTATGTTCTTATACACATTAGAGCCTTTGTATTTTTCATTCAAATGGATTAAATCCTAACACTTTGCATGATTTATATAAAGGGTATTTGAGATGAGAGACTAGTAAGTTCTGCAATGGGGTGCCATTCATCATAACCCATGAGAGGTCTACAAGATAGAAGCATGTAATGTTATAGAAAATCTTAATAATGAGGATTGGAAGTACATTCAAACTTGTATAGATAAGATGTGGTTGGTTTAATTTGAGGACTAATAAGTTGAATATCTTTAGATAATGAGATAGTTGATTTAGGTATTTCTTATGATTGAGTTGAATAAATACTATGGGAAGGTTGGGGAATGTTATCAATAGGTCTAGATATTTGGGAATTTATAGAGATAGTGTGAGAATTGTTATCTAATTGAGGTATTGGAAGTGGTTATTTGAAATAAATAAGGTCCTCTTGCCCCAAATCCATTAGATGAGATGGGGAAGAGTCTTGAATGATGCAAAATGTTTGGTAGATTTTGTGTGTGTGGGTTAGATTAACATCAATGAAAACAAAAACCATTTACATATTATTTATATTTACCACATTTTATTTAGTAGTTTGAACTATAAGACTCTCAACATTATTTATGGAAGGAGTAGGCTTATCATTGCTATCTTGATGATTAGGAAGAGGGTCTTTATATATGGTAAGATGAGTATTATCCTAGTTTAAATATTAATTTTTATTTTGTGTTTTGTGAGATTTAAAGGCTATATCATATGAGTGTTAGCATTTCTGAATGAGTGAATCATGGTAAAATTTTGGGCAAATAAGAAAAACTATATCTAAATTACGTAATTGTCTACAAGTCTTGTGAGAGTGGCCCCAACATGCATGAAACTAACAATTTTTTTTGGGATCATACCATGATTTCATAGGATGAGTGGGGTAAAGCTCTCATTGTACGGGCCTTGGTATATGCTTTTGAATATTGGATAAGGATAATAGTTTATGAACATTGATGTTTTTTTTTGATAAGAAGTTGGATTAGGGTGTGTTTTGGAGAGGGAACATGCTCCACAACATTGCTGGGAGTGATGGATTGAATATTATGAATAATGTCACAAGAATCAATGACACCATCATTGGTAACATGATAATTTTTTTTTAATGAGAATGTGAATTCCCATAATAGGTTGGGATGGTTCAAATTAGTGCATGAGAAAATATTGACACTTATACTGGCTGAGGGATTCTTCCAAAGTTATTTGAGAGAGATTCTTAACCTAATATTGAAACTTTAGGTAAAGAGAATTAGTGAATAGATGAAAGAGATTATCATTTTCCATGTTATGATCACACTTATTAGACAAGGTATTTAATTGTTTCATGAAATCTTATGTAGTTTTGATTTTAAGTTGTTTTCAATTAATGAAGTGGACCAAGTTATTCTCACGAAGATCACTAGTTTTAAACTCTTTCACTACGGAGTTAATTAGATCTTTGAAGATAGTGATAGAATGGGATTTAAGTTTATTATACCAATCTAAAGCATTTCTCGAGAGTGTTTTGGCTAATAAATTGGTATTATAAAAATTATTACACTTGACCCAATCTTTATAGAGATTACCAAATGTTTTTAAATGTAATGTGGGATCAATTAACCCATTATAACTAATGGTAGGTGTGATACCTCCTATGTCGATATTGGAAATTTGAGGTATAAGAGGTTCATTTTGGAGATGTTTGAGCATTTTATTAACAAGGGGTCATTGAGTAATGAGGTTACCATGGGAATACCTAATTGGGGGTGGGGGTGTTTTGAATTTACATTCACCATAGAACTTGTGGGGTTGATTTTCAAGGTGAATGAGATGACTTTGCATTTGAATCATTTGATTGGAATTATTGGTTTGAAAAATATTCATTTGATTGAGATTTTTCCATAAGAGTTGATGGGTTTGATTGGTATTATGATTAATTTATGTGGCATGGAAATCATTTGTATTAGTGTTAGTGGCTTGGGTTGTATTATGAGTAGTATTATACATAGCACTAGTGGAATGAGAATCATTGGTAGAAAAGGAAGCACTAGTATCATGATTAGAATGTGTATCAAAAGATGGACTAATAGAATGGTTAGCATTAGAATAAAAAATATGCTAGTATCATGACTGGCATATGTATCAAAAGATGCACCAGTGACATGGTTGAGGAGGATAGAAATTGGAAAAGGGCCACTATATGTTGAGCCGATGATGTTAGTGGAGATACTTGGCATGGAGGTTAAAGATATCATATAATTAAAGGTCATAGTATAGGAAGGAGTAAAAATAGAATGGAGAGGTTGAGAAGAAAATTAGGTGTCACCTCCAAATTTATGAAAGAATGTAGGGGAGGGTGAATGCAATTTTTATACTTGACCACCTATCATGAGATTGTATATAGTTGAAGGGTCCTTTCCTTCATGTTGAGGAAATTTGTTAATGAAGAAGAAAATTTTAGGTGTGTACTCTAGTTTAGGTTCATCTTTTAAGGATAAAAGAGGATTACAAACTGATGATACATGGAGTCCCATATTAGGAAGACACAAGTTATTTTTGTGGAAATCGATTAGGATTTGTAAATGTCATCATGTATGCTAGATTCACCTCTATATTATCTTCAAATAAGAAGTTGATGATGAGAAAATGAGGATATAAGAGTGATGCAAAGATAAGATTATAAAATAGGAAATAGATTCTAACTGGTTGACTACGTTCTATAAACCAATGAACAAAATAGAGAAAAGGGGACATAGTCATATAGGTTGACTATGTATTATTAAACATTGAACATGCCAAGAAAATAAGAAGATAAAATCAAACAATTTGAATGTGTATTTATTATATAAGGGACTGAATAGGAACATAAGGAGACACAATTAGATAGGTTTATTATGTACTATAGGTAGAAAGGATAAATAGTCTATAAGAGACTATATCGATAGAAATGATAATGTTTTAAAATGGAGAATGATTTTTCAAGATAATTTTGAAGAAAAATGAAATCAAGCACAAAAGAAATTGGATCAATATGACCAATCCAATTGAAATACACAACACAAACTTTACACCAATGCTAGAAAATACAAGTTTTGCATTACAACATATAATGATCAAATAGCATGAAATAACTAGAAAATAAATGCTAAGTGGTCATACTAAGTGTTATTAAGTTATAATTAATTTTAATTTTAATGTGATGGTAATTTGGCTATATGAAGGAAATAGAAAGAAATCTAAGGTTGGTTTCAAGATATTTAGGCTGAAAGGTATCTGTTTTAGTGATGGCACTGGTATGGTATTGGGTCCTACCCCATCACTTCATAATCTTGCAATGATAAGGGTGTTGGGTGATTTTACAATATATAATGTTAATGACCATATTTTGCACCCCAGCTGAGAAAGGGGATTGTTTAGGTCTTCTTGCTCAAAATATAGTCCAACATGGGAACAAACCTAGGTTGTGGGTCACCCATGTTGGGCTTAAACATCTAGAGAAGGCCGAATCCTTTTTGATACTCACCTAAACTAATATTTTCACAAAGAAAAGAGTTGGAAAGGGGGAAAAGGTTCCTAACAAGGATAAAATAGTGATGCACCAAGAGATTTAAAGTATTAACCTATAATTTCATAAAATAGATTGAATCCTTAGACACTACAGACCATAAAGAAACATACAACATGAATTAAGAGTGAAATGCAAGAAAAGGGTCAATACTATAAAAGCAAAAGAAAAGAAATAATATAAAAAGATAGTTTCAAATTTAAAATTACATTTAATACCAAATCCTCTTCATTTTAATATGGAGAACCAAGTACATAAGGACTCAAGGGAACATAAAAAACATCTAGTCATTTAAGAATTGAGAAAATGCCAGCTGCTATTACTTATATTCTATTATAAAATGACTATTATAA